>JARUPY010000552.1:0-182758 GCA_029817715.1 Melastoma dodecandrum
ATCAAGAAGGTCTTGGTTTCTGGGTTTTGTTTATTCTGGTTGGTGTGGTGGTGTCAGGTCTTCTTCCTTCTCTTCCTCGGAACTGATGGAATAGAGAAATCCTCTCGAGCTCATAAAAAACGAAGTTTACGGGAGAGGGTAGGAAGGGGTGGAGAAAAGTTTCCATCTTTGTCCAGAACAATATTTTTTTTCCCTTGAAGAAACGGGAGTAGATTGGCTGGGTGAATTATCATGCTAGTCCTATTTTTTCTGATCCATTCTCTAATTATTCCCCCTTCGAAAAAAAAGGGAGAAATGATTTTAGTAATTTGATTTGCTTTCTGGGGTGTCCTGTTCCTAATGATTTTGCTTGAAGAATGGCAATGCCTGTGTGGTGCAGTGTGCACAGAAAGGAGAAAAAAATCCTTTCTTTCTTGTAATGAGTGATGACTGATTTTTTCTTTTGTTCCTTTTCTGTTTTTAAAATCTTCCATGTGATTTCAACTATTGCGGTGCTCGCGGGGCCAATAACCTCACGATTAATTTGCCGTTTTTTCCTCCATTCCCTGCAGAAATGGTTTTCTTCCCTACTGACATGCAGTTTCATGCTCCCGATATGTCTCAGCCAGAAATAAATTTATGAGCCGGTTGGTGTTGCCATAAACAGTTGAAATCTTGAAGTTGCCAAAAAGAAATTTCTGAGGATGCCTACCCGGCTATCAAAGGAGAGCGCAGAGCGAAGCACATTGTGATCAAGAGCCCACTTCCAGAATCCCATGAAGGAGGCCAACCGATCGCCAAAGAGTTCCCCAGAATTGTAACATGGCCCCCCTTCCTGAAGCGAGGCGGTGGCCGTCACTGCTACCGTGCCTGGCCAGAAATCAGGGGGGTTTCGGGTGTTCCCCATCCCTCGAAGAATCGGGGAAGGAGGATGACGAAGAGGGCGGTAGGAAATTCCGAGGTCGGGAGAAGTTTTGGAGAAGTTTGCGGCCGGACGGGCCTGTACCTGCCCATGCCCTGGTGTATGCCTTCCCGGAGTTGCCTACCGCGTGGTCCCTGTGATGGTCGGAGGAGTTGATGTATATGGTGGGACTAGGAAGTGAACACGTGCTATGAGTAACCCCTCCGTTCCGAGCAAGGCTTTGAGTTTTGGCTCAGAGGCCTGGTTTTGGACAACTCGAGGACAAATTGCGTCGTCAAGGCCAAACCCATTTCTTAGCAGAGTTAGCCCGTTAAGGACTTGAACCAGTTATGACGTGAGGTTCAAAATTCACAAGTTGCTGAACCTCTTATTTGGGTGATATTTCAATGGTAAGTTTTGCAAACAGTGCGTTATATCAGTTCTCTGGGCAACTCAAAAGTCAACAAGATCTGAAAGCGATCTCTCTCCCAGTTAGCAATGCAAAAAATTTAAGGCTTTTCTGAGTCTTGACAATTTGGGCTACATTTGTTCTTATTGTTTGCTCTCTGTTGGTGATCCATTTATGAGTTCTTCTGTTTGTCGTGGGGGTTTGGGAATTCCTTTTGCCAGGTGACAATAACTCCTGAAGTGGCATCAAGGACCGTGAACAGGGCCAATATGGCAGAACTACTGAGACTGTTATAGAGAATCTGACTTAGGAATGAGATTACCAGCATATGATGGCAGGAAGGAGTCTTTACACTGCTGGTGAGCTCCCTTTTGGATGGAAAGAGTTCACGGTTAAGCTTGTGGACGAGGATGATGGGTAAATGGTCCCAAGTAAGAGCAGAGCCCCTTTATTGTTTTGCAGACGTATTTTCTTTTCCTTCCGAGATCATTAACTCTTGTAGAACTGATTAATCCGAGGTGGGCTTTCGAGATTTAAGCCTTAGAACCGATGCTGATATCTATCTTTATAGGAGGGAACGAGAATATAAGGTGGTGATAAGATTTTGTCGCAAGGGCAAACATGCACCACTTGAACGAGTTTCTCGGTGGGAAGCGAGCAGATGCCCCGCAGGATGCTCTACAGATATTGGATATCGTGTTAAGGGAGCTTTCTGTGAAGAGGTAGACTAAATATCCAGCCTTTGCTTGGAAAAACTTGAATTGTTCTGATAAAATTTGTCGAGCTTGGACTGACTGGTTATCTGGTTCCTGCTTTTTGTGTGTAGATTTTCTCCCATTGGAAGATCCTTTTTCTCGCGTAATATAAGAGCTCCACATCATCTTGCGAGGGCTTGGAATCATGGTTGTGGGTTCTACCAAAGTATTAGGCCAACACAGATGGGGTTATCCCTTAATATTGGTATGGGAAATATCTCCCCTAATGTTCTTCGGCCATGCAAATGCACATTTGTATTTTTATGCTGAACTGTATGATTGTGAAAATCTGATTGTAGATATGGCTTCTGCTGCGTTTATTGAGCCCCTCCCTGTGATAAGACTTCGTGGCCCAACTTCTTGGCAAAGAATGTCCTATCGAGGCAGCTATCTGATTCTGATCGTATCAAGGTTCGTTTTTAGGCTTGCACGTCAATCACTTCCTGCATCCCTGGAGATCACGTCTTGGTAGGAATGCATTTCCCTGTGTTCTTCTGATCGTGATTTAACTAGCTAAACTGCCAGACAAAGAAGGCTCTACGAGGAGTAAAGGTTGAAGTTACACATAGAGGTAATGTTCGAAGAAAGTACCGGGTTTCGGGTTTGACTTCACAGCCAACAAGAGAACTAGTGTAGGTTTCTTTTTCTTCTCCCATTTTATTGTTTGAAATTGAGGTATTACCAGTTGAGTGAATGAAGTATGTTGTTTTGCGTGATGTCGCGTATAGATTCCTGTAGATGACGACTCAAACATGAAATCCGTTGTGGAGTATTTCCAAGAGATGTATGGATTCACGATTCAGCACACTCATCTTCCTTGCCTTCAAGTGGGAAACCAGAAAAAGGCTAATTATTTACCTATGGAGGTGATGAATTGTTTCTATTCCATCCCGAGTATTAATTCACTGAAGTATCTTTGAATCTAAGCAAGGATGGTTTTTCTGCGTTGATTGCAGGCTTGCAAAATTGTTGAGGGGCAGCGATATACGAAGAGACTGAATGAGAAGCAAATCAACTGCTCTATTGAGATTTACGTGTCAAAGACCCAGAGACCGGGAACAGGATATATTGCACGTATGTTTTCTCTTTTTCCTGTGCAACAGAAATGGGGTGTTGCCAATGTTTAGATATCGGATATTTATGTACTCATGCCACTAGCTCTCTTTTGTTCTATCTTCCCTCTGCTTCTGCAGACAGTTCAGCACAATGCCTATGATCAAGACCCTTACGCCAAGGAGTTTGGAATTAAGATCAGTGAAAAGTTGGCTTCTGTCGAAGCTCGATTCTCCCGGCCCCTTGGGTAAAAAATTACCTTAAGGTTTTCCTGCAGTGAGGCATTCATGTAACAGTATCCAATGATTTTGTTGTCTTGTATATGACAGCTAAAGTACCATGAAACTGGGAAAGAGAAGGATTGTCTTCCGCAAGTAGGACAATGGAATATGATGAACAAGGTATACATCCTCTGTTGTTGCTCTACTCTGTTTCTTTATTTTTTGTTATGCACAGGGGCATGATGTATCTTGTACTTCGCAGAAAATGATTGATGGCATGACTGTCAATCGTTGGCTTGCATCAACTTCTCTAGGAGTGTTCAGGAAAGTGTTGCTCGCGGATTCTGCACAGAGCTTGCTCAAATGTGTACAGTATCTGGAATGGTTATGCTTTTCTCCTGATGCACCCTGTTTTCGAACTTTGGATTGTTCTTTTTGCATCGGAATCTGACTTGTGGTATGGTCATTTCTCACAGGAATTCAACCCACAGCCAGTCATAACGATCTACAACGCGAAGCCGGAGCAAGTGGAGAAAGCTCTAAAGCATGTGTATCACACTTCGAATAATAAAACTAAAGGGAAAGAACTAGAGCTACTGTTGGTGATTCTACCAGACAACAATGGATCCTTATATGGTATGCTGTAGGGTTTAGTTTCATACTGACCAGGGTTGTTGCTATCTTCAGTTGACTGACTTCATTATGCTACTTCACTTTTTCTCGAGGCGATATCAAGAGAATATGTGAGACTGATCTCGGATTGATATCCCAGTGTTGTCGTCACGAAGCATGTGTTCAAGATCACGAAGCAATACTTGGCTAATGTCTCACTGAAGATTAATGTCAAGGTCTGGTAATGTTTCACGTTTTTGCTGTTTCTTCTTAAACAATTCCAATGATTTTATGGATTGTTGACTTATTTGACAGATGGGCGGCAGAAACACGGTTCTTTTGGACGCTATTAGCTGCAGGATTCCTTTAGTTAGCGACATCCCAACGATAATCTTTGGAGCTGATGTGACACACCCAGAGAATGGTGAGGATTCCAGTCCAGCTATTGCCGCCGTAAGCACTTATTTCTCCCCTGTAACCTCCCGTATTCATATAAATCGATTTCTCTGAAGGATGCATGATTCACATTTTTTTATAGGTCGTAGCGTCTCAAGACTGGCCTGAGGTCACCAAATATGCCGGATTAGTTTGTGCTCAAGCTCACCGACAGGAGCTCATACAAGACTTGTACAAGACATGGAATGATCCGGTTCGTGGCACCGTGCACGGTGGTATGATACGGTAGGTCCATTTTGTGGATAACTCATAAGTTGTGGCAGATTGAAATGCATTTTGTTAGTGGTGACTCTATCTCTAATATGGCGTAGGGATCTATTACTTTCCTTTCGGAAGGCGACGGGGCAGAAGCCATTGAGGATCATATTTTACAGGTCGATCTCTCTAATGGAATCATCGATCATGGGTGTGTTTGTGTGAGCCTGGTAGTGTTTACCATATTGCTCATTTTCTGTACAGGGATGGTGTTAGCGAAGGACAGTTTTATCAAGTTTTGCTCTATGAGTTAGATGCCATTCGAAAGGTCATTCTTTGATTTTATTTCCTCGCTGTCGTGTCCAGGCATTTCTGTTTTATCAAACTAAAACCTACTGGGATTTCTTTTTGTTTGCAGGCATGTGAATCTCTAGAACCGAACTACCAACCTCGGGTCACGTTCATCGTGGTGCAGAAGCGACATCACACACGGTTATTTGCAAACAACCATCGAGACAAGAGCAGTGTAGATAGGAGTGGGAACATCATGCCTGGTATGCCGTCATTTCTACTGTTTATGCGTGTATAGGTCACTTGTACGTGTTTAGAAGTGAAATCATTTTTCTTTTTGCATATGCAGGCACAGTCGTCGATTCGAAGATCTGTCATCCCTCAGAGTTTGACTTTTACCTTTGTAGCCATGCCGGCATTCAGGTGAAATCATTTCCCTTGCTCGCCTTTGTCCTAAGATGTCGTGGTTTGCAACGGTTGAGTCGCTTAATGTGGATTAATTTCTTTGCAAAAGGGAACGAGCCGGCCAGCTCACTATCACGTGCTGTGGGACGAGAACAACTTCACGGCAGATGGGATCCAGTCATTGACAAACAATCTCTGTTACACTTATGCCAGATGCACGCGATCAGTCTCCGTCGGTAAGAAACGAACTGGCCGAGCATTCTTTTTGGTCAGCAGGATTTACTCACACCTAGCTGCCTGTTTCTTTCAGTGCCACCAGCATACTATGCCCACTTAGCGGCATTCCGAGCTCGTTTCTACACCACAGAATCCGAGATACACGAGAACGGGGTGACGGGGCACAAGGGAACTGAGAAAACGAAGGGTGCACGACTGGCTGGGCAATCTGGGGTGAGGCCGTTGCCGGCCCTGAAGGAGAACGTGAAGAGAGTAATGTTCTATTGTTAAGACTGGCATCGATCAGAGTGCACGCTTTCTCGTGTCAAGCATGTTTTCGGGCGATCTTGTTCCTCTGACCGGATAACATCGTACGTGGTGCATGTACATAGAGCTTAGGGTGGTTCCCGGGAGCCGGCTGGAGTCGCCGGAATTCGATTTAGTTCGGAAGTTAGGGACTCTTCCAGTTTGATTAGCCTAAGGTAGGGGTTAAAATATGTTAGGTTTTGTAAAGAAATGTTGTTATCGTTTCCTCTTTAGCCTTCTCTGCCTAATTGTTCTCCTCTTGCGTCATCTCGATCTCTGCCGACTCATGTTAAGGAATCCGCCTGAGCCGCATTGGCCGAAGCTCAAGTTACGGCTTCGACTTCCACAGCTGCAGGAGTTCTCCGGTGATGACTGTCGTTAGCAATGGAGCAACAATTAAGGTTTCCTCAAGTGTAATCAGCTTCAGCTAAAATTTGAATTTTAAAAAAGAAAAAAAAAACAACAGTTGAAAAAAAAAGTATGATAAATTTTTTTGAGCCCATAAAATTTAGGAAAGTGTGAAAATTTTGGGTATACATCGTGTAATTTAATACACCCCCTCAAATCGAATCGGGTCGGCATCTTTGGCTCCGGACTCTTGGTTCAAAACTAGGCGGGTCTTTTTTGGCCCTCGCTCTAATATAATATAGAAACTTTACCGTTTGACCTAAAAGTTTAAGTTTTTAGTCGAAACTTGATTATCCGTCGTATAGTTTTACTCGTCTGGTATTCTGATCAAAGCTGAAAAAAAAAACGTAGGGGTTTGGTGTTTCAGGACAGGACTGGACAGATCGATGTGTTCAGATTCCTGACAAATTCTTGGGATTTCTTCTCGATTTGCTTAGATTAGCATCAATCAATTTTCAATGCACTTTGATTTTTTAATCTAACCAGCTTTTTGGTCTGGTCAGGTCGCTACTCCTCAATTTTTAAATTGACAAATTATTTGAACAAAATTGCGTGACACTTAACACGTTATTGTTCCTATTCGTAGTAAACTCGCCACGACAAGCTTCGAGACAAGAATTCGGTCACGGTCAACCAATCGGTCTCTTCGCGGAGCCGCTCTTCCTCGCACTGCGGTGGCCCGGCGACGAGAAATGAAGAGGTAGCAGAGATATGGAAGGCCCAAATGGAACACCAGTCCATGCGATAAGATGAGAAAGAAATCCCACAATGTGATTGGGATTATGCACTCTTTACTAAATGATCTTTATCATGGTTCTAATCTCTAATCACTAATTAACCAATAGAGATTAAGACTCACCACTTGTTGGACTAATGTTTACATTACACCTCCAAAACACATTTCTTAAGCAGATGGATGAATATGATACGGAGCAAATGCTCCGCCCTGTGGTTTGTTATACGTGTAGTAACATCTCGTTTCGCAGATCTTGCCGGTTTTAGTCACATATCGACTGTCTGAAGCAAGTGAATGTAACTATCATTAGTCTTTCCGATGACATGTAAACTGCATATCCCTAGCAAGGGTATTAGCATTCGATGTCCAACTTAACTAGTCATTGCCAAAGTATAACTACATAAGGGTTGTTGATTCGCAGAACGTGTACAACCCTGACTTCTTGAATGATCTTCGGAGCACCAATCTGTCACTTAGTTTGTAAGATGATTCTGAAATGGTTTGCGGATGATCGGCCTTCCGTGGACACATACGGTGTAGTTGATTTCTCACCCCTCCGAAACCTGCTCTTGAAATCCAACAACAGATTTCAAAGGATCAAAGTCCAATGACCCTCATAAAATCAGAAATTTGAGCAACGCTTCTCATAGGGAAAATAAATGCCTCTCCTCTTTGCGGATGAGACCCTGTTGACCTATTCGACATATCGTAGAACTCCATCTCCCGCTCCGACTTCATCTCTGTCCTCCTCAGATGCAATAAGTAGTTTCATTTGGGCATCTTAGTTAGAGTTAGTGGCGGTAGTATCAATTCCAAACATCCACTCTCTTTTAGGGTGTTATGTTGTTGCATCCAAGACAGAAAAAAATATAGTAAATACCAATTTCTGCACGGTCTGTCACGAACCGTGTATATCCGAAATACTTCGAACACTTTAGGTGAGGCTAGAAAATCAAATATAAGATGAACCATGCGTTTAACCGACAATTTAAGCATCTTATAGGATGGATGAAGACGTGCGCCGCCACTCACGGCCGAAAGTTCCATTTAGGGCTTGTTTCCAACAACGGCGAAAATGCTTCTGATTAGCAAAACCATAGGAAGTGCACGATAGACTCCAAGGCTGGATTCTCAGCGATTGCTTTCTTATTGATATCTCAAACCAAGGACTACAAAAGAACTTTCACCGAAGAAGGTTTTATAGGGCAAGTTACACAAGTTGCAACAAACGGACAACATGTGGGTTTTCCCCAAATTAGTACCAAATCTCGTACCTAGTTCGAATTTCATCGAGGACGCAAAAGAAAGCGCCAACAAGAACACATTTATTACGAAATCTAGGGCGATTGAGCCTGGAAACAAAACAGCAGGGATCTCCTAGATCTTTCAGACAAGAGATGTCACACAAGACAGTCATAAATATTTGTCCTGCCTGAACTTCAAATAAAAATAAGATTTGTATCCTCAAACCAAGAAAAAAAGACCAGCAAAAATACGAACAAGAAGTTGTGAACCTCCAACCAAAATATGAAATCATACCATGGATTAAGGGCGCAACGTCGACAGGCAAGAACCTGAGGGGCCGTCGCTCCGGGAAAAGAAAAAAAATTAGGGTTCGTGCAACCGACACCAGGTGAAACTGCCGCATGATCTGACCTTCCCTCGGTGGAAACCCCGCGTAAGAATTCCCAAGAGGGAAGTTAAGATCATGCTGGCAGCTTCAACTGATGGTGGGTGCTCGTACTCATGCTTGGGACAAACATCGAGAAGGGTCGCCACCGCTATACTTGCTCAATCTACTCTCCAACCCTTTTCCCTCAGCCGCCTCGTATCCATCGAGGGAGGCCTACTGATGAGGAGATAAGAGGCTAAAGGGTCGTATTTATACAGAGGACAAGGAAGGTTCAAAATGGTTTCGTTTTTCTTTCTTTCGGTGATGAAATAGTCATTAAATGAGGGAAGTGGTCCCCTTATAAAACAAATTAGTGCAAATTGAATATTGTCACGCTCGAATCCCATCTAAAAACCCGTAACAACGCATTTGATAAGTTAGGTTTAAGGTGGGAGCTTGCTCTTACTTTTATCTCTCGAGATCGAATCTCGTTACGGCGTTCGCGTTACGAAAACGTACAAACAACACTTTCTCGACTCCAAAACCTCAGCTATGTTTTACGAAATCCCATGAATTCGCGATAACAAATACATTTTTCAAGGGTTGGACAGGGAGGGGGGACCTTATGCTCATGAAGCACGAAAAGAAAGACAAGAAGAAAAAGGACTTAATATAAGTGGGGGCGCCATAAAAGAATTGAAAGGAAGAAAAAGGAAAAGAGCATCTGCATGAGGGGGACCATCTTCTTGCATGCGTTCGTTTATACAAATATAATAAGATTCACTAAGGAAATAAATTAGGTTGTAATAAAACGATATATTGATCAGGTAAAGTTTGTAGGGACAACCAATTCCCTGTTTGTGTAATTTGTGATCATTCAATTGATTGGCTGTTTTGCAAGTCCAATGTGTTATTATGGCTGATCAGTAAAGGTTTAAATATAATTAAATACTTGACTTGTGATTATGATGGATTTGGTTGTCATAATTTGGCTTAGTTAATCATGATACGCCAATTATAGAAGTTTCTTTAGTGTTAAATTAAAGGTAGCATTAAAGGAGGTTTGTTCAAATTTAAGAGAAAATATTTTGTGAAATAAGATAGATGGTATCAAAATTCGTCAAATAGTGATTTAAAATTAAAGTTAAAAACATGAACTATACTCATTAAGAAAGTCGGATTTGGTAACTTCGATTTTCACTTCCAAAACTTGAAGTTAGTCTTTGTAAATGCAATTTCATGGGGCATCAACATTAAAGAATCCGGATTTGCCAACACCGACTTTATTATACTTAAAGAAAAATAGAAAACAAGGACCAAACTTGTATTAAGGAAATCGGAGTTCTCAAGTTTGGCTTTCATAAGGAGCATATCAGTGTTTCTAACTCCAATTTCATAACATTATTTGATGAATCTTGAAATTACTGTCTTTCGATAAATATTTTCACAACTAGAATTAAATTGAAACAACCTATAAGTATAAAGTAACAAGGGTAAGGTTCGGGATACGTTTTGATCTCATCAGTTTTTTTGGGGTTTCATATTCCATGGTCATTTTCATTTTGACATCGACATGAATCTTCATACAAAAAGGTTCAGTTCTTGCTACAGCTATTGTTTGATTTGATGATTCCCCATTCTCTGCTAAATGTGTGTATTAATATTTATACTTTAAACTGTAGTACAACACTTAACGCCAACTGTCCTAAAAGTTCGAACTGTTTAAATAAATATGTGGCATATTATATATTTTCATTTTCAACGCAAGAAGGTCGATAAAATTAATGCATTCATTTTCTATTTTTGGAATATCAACATATTAGTACCAGGATAAGAACTAGCAACACGTCAGGAAAGTTGATGCTAGGGGACACAATCGTTGCATCTTCACCCCGAGAGCGAGCTCGCGCGCCGAGAATTTTCGATGCACGACAAGGGTTCTTCATCGGCCGTTGATGTGATGTTGTTCAAGTATTCGTGCCGACATGACATGTCTTCAACAAGGATATGATAAAATATCATTCAATTGCCAAATTCATCCACACTAGCTTTTCCCTTAATCACCGACTTAAGGCAAAAGGAGACGCAAAGCCGCTACTAAAGGAAAGGAATCAAAATTTTTTTGGAGTCCCCATTCCAAAAGACAACAAATCAAATTATCAAAACGAAAAACAAAGAGGGATTACGTTGCGGTAGCACCATTCTGATTCTTCTATGCACAAAGTCGAGTCGTCTAGACGACGAATCTTCTGGATCAAAAGAAACAAAAAACGAAGCACACCGATTGCCGTCGGACAAGGCGTATCGATGATACAATGTCTAACCTGAGAGTCCTTTCTCAGCTTGCCTACTCATAAAGGAACAACCAACTGAAATCTAAATAGCCAAAAAATTACCTGGAAATATTTTCGTCAATATGTTAAAAGGTTTGTTTTCACAAAGGAGCTGGGTGCAGTCTGATTTGCTGCCGACATGACTTAATCCTCTAAAGCCAAACTCTCTCAACTGGATGGAGAACATGCTCATCCAAAACTTTTGATTGGGGTTTGTCCCTTTTTGTTATTTTACTCGTTTCTCTTGTTGGGAAAGAGGCATGGGAGACCCCACAAGCAGCCATGACAATCATCACCATCATCATCCGAAAGAAAACTTGAATCATTACTATCATAATCCAAGAACTATGTGCCTTCCCCTAAGAACTGAACAATGATTATGCCATTTTGAAGAATCAATGCCACTCTATGCCACCAATCATGTTCACCCCTAAACGTCATTGAGATGCCCATATAAGGATTATATAAACGAGTACACTTAAAGAGGTAATAAATGTTAGCTTTTATTTCAAATTAGGGTTCGTCGCGAAAATATTTCGCGATTTACAGCACCTACTTTCAAAATTTCTAAGATAATTCCTCGAGCTCGAGTTTATAAAATTCAAGTTCGTCTTCCTCGAGCGAAACACAAATCCGAGTTCCTTAGAAGGCAATAGGAATACGGGCTTTCGGATTTATAAAAATCGAGTTAATGAAATTATTTACGGAATTTCGAAAGTTAATTCCCTAAAACGCGAAATATTTTTACAACCAACTAATTATAAATATAACTCTAATAAATGTGCTTTAAATTTAGTGATTTGACATTCAATATGTTTCATAAGTTGTATTTTTTACATTTAATATGTCCCGTGAGTTTTTTTTCTTATATTTTAGAATATATTAAAATTATAAAACTACAATTAATAATTATATATTTACTATTTATATCCATGGCACCCGATAACAAAACTTATAAAAAAAAACTTTTCTTCCATATTGATGACACACCTCTTTATTGTCTCTAGAGATTTTATGGTTGGCAGTATCTTTTGCCCCAACCTAACCCCATCCCAGAATCAGTTTCATTTAAATCTCATGAATGGCTTCAATCAATTCTCGTACCAAGACCTGATTCTTTTGCAGTTCATGCATGATGCAGTACAAATATATTTCCAATTTCAAGCCCTTTATTACAAACAAACTTCGACATGAATAATCTACAAAGAAAAACAGCAGCGAAAAGAACTGCCCAAGAAGAGAACAAAATCCCATCTTTGCTGTATGCATCAACAGGAATCTGGGTTTCCTTTACACCAGGCATAATATCACCAAGATAAGATGTTATTCCCGTGCAATAAATACTTGGTGTATTTTAACCATTAGGGGAAAAGACGAGAAGGGAGATTAGGTGGCTAAGCGTGTCTGCAGAAAGGGCAGAAAGAATATCACATCTGGTGGGGGACTCTCATGGGGGGGTGAGGCAGGGCAGACAATAACACGTGATCATATCATACCCTTAGAGAAGAGAGGCTAAATATCACCAATGACAGAACATCTATGCAATGCAAAGTCGGTACACTCAGATCAGAATGAAGAAATACAAGATGCCAAAAGGGGGAACCCCTGATATCGCTTTTGCTCCCCAAGTGGCCTACACCACAGGCAAACACTTGCTCATCCCTCGATGCATGTAAAACATACAGCTGCAACAACCCAGAAGAGTGCATGAACATAGAGTCACAGGCGGCCCCCCACTTCATCATCATCTCACGAACCTAAATGAGTGATAAAATAGCCTTTCTCTGGTAATAAAGTCGCACAGATGATGTTTACAGGAAGAAGCAAGGCAAAGGCAGAGGCAGAGAACAGTGCTGCTGTTACTACTAGTAGTGGTAATACTAGGGTTGGTCCTATGATTCCCCAGAGATGTTTCATGACATTTCACTGTTCACTGCCTCACTACATGCAACCCTATAAATGGTAACAAACAAACGGCCATTTATAAATGTGCATGCATGAGGATTGCAGAGTTTTGAGCAGGAAAGTATCTTTTAACATATGCAAAATTCTAAAAAGATCAGGTTCAGAACTGCTGTTACATCAGAACAGGCAGACTTGTTGGAGGGGGAGAGGATGACGACAAACTTTGTTTCCAGTAAGATCTCCCCATTACATTGCTCTGATGTTCAGAGATCAAGGCATCAATCTACCAGCGAAAAGAATCTATGGAAAGCGTTGAGCCATGCTGGGCTATTCATTTTACTAACAATGAAGAAGAGACACAACCAGCTCTTCCTTCCTGTCCCTTTCAGCCAATGCAAGTGCAGGAAAGGTATTAATAAACAACCATTCTTATTGCATCCATCTACCAGACCAGATTTGGCCCGATAAGTAGAAAGAGTAACCCAATAATGCCATTTTATTGAGATGGAATGGTTTGATAGTTTGCCATCGGTGTGGGCAAAAAATTTTTGAAATGTTACAAAGCAATGAGGGGCTGCAGAGATGGTCCACTAATAGACTACTAATACTCCACCTAGTGACACCTATACGAAATTTCTGACGCAATTCCCTAACCAAATACAGTTCCCGTATCATCGGAACTGGGTCTAGGGTGACTTCCTAAAGCTACAAACCTTTAGCCGTCGTCGAAGGCCACACAAATTAGTCTCGACTGCATCTGTTAGTGAAGCTGTTTGCACGATCCAAGAGTGACTTATAGATGTCTCCAGCAGATGGGCGATCTGTTGGATTTTTCTGTGTGCACTGCCGAAACAAATCAACAAGGGTTCTGAATGCCTCCATATCAAATTCCAACCGCACTTCTTGAAGAGACGAACAGGTTGCAGTATCATCAGAAGATATCAGCGATTCTATCTCATCTGTTAGCTTTGGCCGTTCTCCGCTCTGCCAAGATCATAAAAATAATACATTATGCTGGCTTCGAAGATGCACCCAACCCACATTGGCAAAACGGACACAAACAAGCAATGGGAACATAGTTTTGGAGGAGTACCTGGAGGAGGCCATGGATATTCCAAACTGGGATTTCCTGGTATGGTACTTGCAATGTCAATAACTCAAAGAGAAGGCAACCATATGACCAAATATCAACTTCCTGCAACAACCATGATACCCTTTGTCAATATCAAGTAATTGAAAATGAAAAAAAATTGAATAAAATGCAACACAAGCAAATATATAAGTTCTCCTTTTCCGCGACAAAACTCAAAGGAGAAATATGACTGTTACAATTATCTATCCACGCATACCAACTTTACGCTTGGTAAGTGCAGCTACAGGTAATCTTTATCTTTTTATCTCAACATGTTCAAGTATTGAAAGAAAAATCAAGACTCCTAAGTCCTAACTTACCCAAAAAAAAAAAAACCAAGACAGAAAGTTAGACTAGTGTTACAACAGACTTACCAGGCCGTACTGGCTTTGTTCGTGCATTGACTTAAGTACTTCTGGAGCCATCCACCGTGGGGTTCCAACACACATATTGGGAGGATGTACCCCAATATGTGAAATGCAGCATGAATGTTGGGTGGATTTAAGCGGCACCGCTCTGTCAAAATCACAGAGTTTCACAACAGGGATCCCATTGGAACTCCCCTCATCAAGATTGATCAAGACATTCTCACTCTTAATATCCCGATGGATAATGTGTTTTGAATGTAGCTCAACCAGAGCAGAAGCTACATCTTTGGCTATGAAAAGAGCAATGTCAAATGGCGCATGCGTCTCACCAGATTGTGATAGCTTCTCCAGATAATTCTGAAACAGTAAGTAAATGGACGATAAGAGACTAGAAGGGCATAGATGAATTAAAACATCATCAATCGTCAAAGCAACTCAAGGAATAAGGAAAGAATGACACCTTCAAAGAACCCCCTTTAATGTACTCCATATAAATTGCAGACTTCAGTCTGCGACGCTTGGGGTTGGCATCCTCAGAGGTGATCCACTCTGATGATATCCTATGTCCATACAATTCCACTATGCAAGCATGTTTAAGAGCACCGAGAATCCTAACCTCCCCTAAACAACTGCACTCAAATCTCCTGATTTCATCAATTGCATTGCAAGACACTTCTATAGTGCGAACCTACAAAGTTATAAAAGAAACAAAAGCACAATTAGAGCATGGAATATTTAGTATCGGATGAATGTTGTACCTTATAAAACTTACAAACAACACATGCAACACCGGGTCAACAAGGATCAATAGCCATTACTATATTTCTCAATTAGGATACCTAAGAGCACAGTTACATAGTTTGTTAGGAACAGGCGGGGAAAGGAAATTTGAAAGAAAAAAACATCAATTCAATCCAAAATTTCCTAATAAATCTATTCTGAACCCTCATTTTCACGACTTCCTAAACACATTTAGAACCTTGCTACATGTGTTTTCATTGAAGTAGCAAGAAGGTTAGTGGTTCACTCACTCTTTTGAAGAAACTACCATATAACAATAGCAAGAAGGTTAGTGGTTCACCCGCTCCTTTGCAGAAACTACCATATAACAGTAACTGTTAGAATATATATTCATGATATTAAAACTTGGGAACTAGGGCTTTTCTGTAGCCTAGGGAATCTACAAGTTATCTAAGACAAACTTCCGCCATTGTTAAAAACAAGTCCAAGGAAAGAAAAAACCAATAAAAATTGGCTTCCACACTTCTCATTAAAATTAACACGATATGTTTGATATCTTGAGGAATAATGACAGTATTCTACACAAAATTTAAAGAGCTATACCAAATAAACTCTAATTAACTTACCCAAAAAATGCCAAAGTAAAGCATTCTTTTGCGAAGAAATGGATATAGGGAAACAATGCAAAATCAATAATAAGTCCTTACCTTTGCTGCAACATCAACGGAGCCACTTTTGCAATGAACAACAGAAGTAGATGCCATTCTTTCAACCTCATCCCATACTTTAAGAGAAAAACATTCTGAAGAACATCCAACTGTTTCCCTCATATCAGTATTACTGATTCGGCTGAGAGGAAGGTACCTGAAACATTAAGGTCATCCTTAATAACTTTTTCCAGCATATATCAGATAGATCACAGGCTATGAATAATAAATTATACACCCAGAAACTGTGGAAACCTAGGAAACTGATGATTATAATTGCGGGTTAGCCACAGACTAGCCTCTTCCTAGCTTTGCAGTTAATACACCAGAGTAATGAAAGAGTAACTCTTTGATGAGATGAGACATAAACCTGCAAAAGTACTCCGGGTCTGTCTCTTCACGTATATCATAAGGATGACATGCATCAACCACCATTCGGACCCATGTAGCATCCTTCTTCATTACAACAACATTCCAGGCATGTGGCATGTAGTCTAAGTAACCCCGGACAAGCTCACATGGAACTGGAGGTGACATCCTGTCACACAAATACTAGAAATATGGAGAAAATCAATCCCTCTAAAAAATATTGTATTTACATAAACATCAACTGTGTAACAGACGGGGAAGTTAAAGTGCAGTCACCTTTAAAAGCAAAGCTCTGTGTCTACAAACACCAAATTTGAGGCTTCCAATTGGAACAATGACGGATTTTCTTTTGGATTTGATAGAAGAAAGAGAACTCTCACAAAGATCATTGAAAATCACATCTTCACTTTCCTGAAAACCACTCCGAGTAGATCCATCAACCCGTTCATAATTTCCAGTAGAGCAGGTACAGACGAAGGGTTTCGTGTAATTATGCCCAGATACAGCCTTTCTCATACTCTCAATAAGCGCTGTCCTATCGCAGCCTCCAAAATGATCTGATACAAAAAGAGCAAGCAATGAAGCCACCTGCAGGTGACCTGAGTAATCCTTCTCATAATCTTTTCCACAATCATTTAAACGCCGAAAATGAGAGACCAAGGCCTGGGCTGTGAGGACAACTGCATCCAGCACCTCATCCCTTTGCCTGAAGAAAACAATTTCATACAACTAGGGTTAGATCATCATCGTCCTGTTCCTTGCCAATCCCATAAACGAATAATCAACCAGCAAAATAGTATCGGAAAGTGTCAAACCTATCGATAAGAATGACTTCACGGGAATCAAGATGTAGTTTTTCCTCGTAACTATTAAGGGGCATAAAATGTTGATCACGTCCGCCATCGTAGAAACCATCTGGAAGATAGTCTTCAACCCCACAGATGGAGATGTCACTATACTTGCGAGATAGATGTAAGGCCTCATCAGTTGGCTTCCTAAACTTGCACGGTTTAGGATTATCAAGATTCCCATCACAATGCCTCTTAGAATTGGGAGTTAAAAATGCTTTAGGAGCCACCAGATCTTTCTCTGATTTTGACGGTTCAGTGGATGCCAGACAACCAAGCACGAGACATCGATCTTCACCCACTTCACTAATGGAATCCAAAACAACACCGGAAGTGTCCTCTAAACACAATTCATATCCAGATACACATTCAGGCTCATCAGCCGGGTTGGATAAAATTCGAGAGATGTTCACTTCAGAAGTTGATGCTTTATCGCTATCATCATCCAATCCAACTATTTCTGATTCAACATCTCCAAGAATATCATGAGAAATGACATCAGAGTCACATGGATCAGATCGTTCAACGACATTTTTAACCAATTCATCTGAATGTTTTTCAGCTTTCCCTTTTCTGCTGCTATTTAAACGTTCTTGCCGGGCTCTTTGCTGTAAATCGGTCCTCTTCCACCTCTTGGATGATTTGCGATTTAAGAAGCAACGCCCATTGCTTGATGTGGCAGAAGGACCCAATATACCAGCTGATGTCACACCTGAGCCTGCATATAAAAACATAAAAGCATCTGTTTCAATAGTAACATAGATAGATGGTAGTCAACTGTTGATAACACCGTGCTAAAATTATCACCTTCATGAGAAAAGCTTCTTTTATCCTCTTGCATGGTCGCCTCGTACACATCCATCTCTGAAAATGCAGTGATTGATTCATCACCAGAAAATCCATTGCCTTCGATTTTGCAGGACAGCCAGGGAGGCATCTTACAATTATAAATCTTATTGTACTTGAAAACCAACAAAACAAAACCAATTGTTCAAATGGATTAGACTCTATAAGTCACATCTGCAGTTAATAAAAGAACTAAAAAGTAAATCTCATATCATATAGCACCAAAAACAGAGCCTGAATTTCAAAGAAAATGCAACTAGTACATGGTTTCTAAAGTGCATACCAGAAGATTTAAACTCTGAAGATTCTGCATTGAGCAGAGGTCAAGAGGGCCCAACGATGTTAACCTATTGTGAGACAAATCTAGAACCTCCAATCTTCGCATGCAAGACATCCCAGGGGGAAGCTCAGCCAACTTATTGCTTGCAACCTTTAAGGATGTTAAAGAACTCAAATAAGTTATTTCATTGGGTAGGGTCTTCATTTTATTAAAAGACAGGTCTAAATACTCTAGCTGGTTTAGGTTGCCAATTTCTGGTGGGAGGCATCTGCAACAAAACAATTCATCAATCAATGACAAAGGAAGCTAGCACCAGCACCAAAATAAGGCAAATTCAATGGAAACAGGAATCGTACCACATCCAAAGATCCTAACTGAATCAAACACCAAAAGTATGAAAATCTGACATTTCTTTGCAATTAATAAAAACACCAGATATTCTGTATACCAACATCAAAGGTCTTCATTATTAACATAAAACACATTGCATGGCTGTCGAATTGGTTAATAGTGCACTGTCAGACAGGAAACAACAGGGGAGTCAAAACCAGGAAGCATGAGATTTGAATCAGTTGCAAGATGATGGTAATACTAATGGAAAAAAGGATAATAAAATAAGTTTTAAAAGTGAACACTAAAAATTTGAGACACTACCAGAGTATGCTAGAAAATCAGAAAAGTCATTAAATATTGAGAACCAACATGACACAGTGAGAGTTGCACTCTATTCAAAAGCATATCCTCAAGACTCAGACAAAGGTGATGAATTGGAGCTTCTATTTGCAACAAACTTCTACTGAACTTATCTTTCAATGAGATATAGAGTCTTATTTTTACACCATGAAACATATGGCTTCCTAATCTAATCATCAAAATATTAAGTTAACCAACTGGTTTACTACTGAGGGCCCTCGCATAACTAAGCTTCATCTCTGTGAAGAGAAAACTATGAAAACTTTTACATGCAGGACACTTGTCCTAATGATAGGGGCTACCCCAATAGAAAACATCGTGAAAAAGTTTAAAAAACGATCCACATTACCTGATCGAAAAGTGACAAAGGGTCAGCCTAGTCAAGCACTTCAACCGAGAAATCTCCGCGAAGAAGTGCAAGGCCGACTTCCTCCTAACGACATTGCTCAGCTCCAACTCCTTCAACCCTTCCAATTTCCCCAACTCGTCAACCAACCCGGAGTTCCCCAACTCGGGGAACGACAACCGAACCTGCAACCTCTCCAATCCAACCAACTCGCCAAACCCCTCGGGCAACAACTCGACATCGTTGGCAAAGAACTTGAAAGTCCTCAACTTGGGGAAGGAATTCACCCACCGGGGCAACAAATTCACCCGGTTCTTGTAAAAGTAGACGCCTTTAGGGTCGGAAACTGTCAGGGAGGGGCCATTGGGTAATGGGAAGTCGAGGGTTTCGCCGGAGACGTCGATCAAGGCGTCGTCTTCGGCGGATGAGGGGGAGGGATCCGTGGATGGTTCGGTCGGCGGCGAGGGGGGAGGGTCGGGTACCGAGGATGAATTGGGACTGGGACTGGAAGTAGGATTGGGATTAGGGTTAGGGTTTGAAGAGTCGTGCTGCATTTTGGAAGAATTTGGGGGGATGGGGGGGGGGACGGAAGAAATCGAATTATTAGGGTTAGGGTTTGAAGGGGGCGAGGGGGGGGGGGAGAAAGAGGGAAGGGAAGTTGTGGAGGAGCGTTCTGACTAGGGATTTTGAATTTCTTAGGAACCGCTACTTCCTTATATTTATTGAATTGGGGCTACTAATTAATAACGAGTTTTGTTCCATAAAGATGTCATCCGGCGAAATAGTATAAGGATTTATGATCCCAGTTTGAAAGAACAGCTATAGAATTTCTGGTAAGAAAGAACATCCCAGTTTGAAATTTATAGATTTTTATGATCCAACCAAATTATAAGCATTCCTAAAACAAAACATGGGACTTTTCCTCAAAACCAGATTCACACCATCTTCCCCAGATGACTTGATGCAAGCAAGTACGAATTCGAACAGGCCAGGGGCGAAGCCGGTGGAACTAACAGGATTCGGACTTTTCTCCAGAATTAGAAAACGGAGAGCTCATGGACAACAAGAAACTCAACAGTTGATCGGGAAATGACAATCACATGCCTGAAATTCTGAGTGTTGATGTTATTACTGTCATTATTACTACCTCTCGACTTCTGCAGAACCGCTTACAACATTTCCCAGGGCCAGCAGAACGAGTTTTCAGAAAAATCTGTCCAGGACACATGCGGACGTGAATAGAAGATCAGACTTAGTTATAGCTGATAGATGGCCGATTGGTAACTCCGGCACATTCATGGGCGACGCGCACCCAAATGATGTAGGATGTTTAATAGTGTGAGGACCAATTCGCGGCACTGCCGACCCTTGGCATCCCAGTTTCCTTCTTAGCCTGCTCGTCTACCTTGAAAGTAGCTCCGCACACCTCGCCGGAGCTGTCCACCCGAGGGACAGGCTTCACTTCGTTGAGCGGGTGCTCATAGCTCCTCAAACCTCCAGAGTTCGTGAAGAAGCATCCTGAGAGAATTAGTCCATTAGGTTGTTCTGAAAAGCTAAATAGATCAATTATCTGTTACGAGAGTATCAAAATTCTCATGGATTTTAGAGGAACCAAACCGACCGATTACTTGTTAACATTCTAGATGTTCGACTTTTTGCTTCATTTTGCCGCTATACTACCTCTAGTATTGCGCAAGAGGAACTCAAAATCTAAAAAAGGCAACATATTACCTTTAGGAAATGGTGCGAATGATTTCCCACAGCCCTTCTTAACAATTTCTTCATCGTCCGACAAGACAAGGTTGCCTTCGGAGTCCGTTCCCCAGAAGAAAGGTACACTACCATCAGTATCCTACAAATAAAAACCCAAATAAGGAACTGATTGCATCAACTTGTATAAGCAGATGGTGGCAGAAGTATACGGAGAAGAAAGAAACACTTTTTTATCACTTACAACAGCCAGGAATGCAGTTTTAGCTGCGCTGTCATAGAGTATGAATGCAAACTTCCCTTTGAGGTCTCTGACAACTTGATCGGCAGGGTATGGGCCACGGTCCCTCAAAGTCCTGTAAGCCTCTATGACAATGATCACCTCATTGGCTGTCTTGTTCAGTCCATACTGTTGCTTCAGGAGAGCTACATTCTCGATGTGCCCTTGGAACGCACAGAAGATGTCATCGACAACAGCGAATAGCCTGTTCAAAAAGCCAATCTTCAGTCGATGAAGCAATAAGCAAGTCGGAAAGAATTCATGATTTAGAAACAGACCAACATGGAAACAAATGACTCCTTAAAGCTACATCACAACCCAAATATGTAGTTCTGTCATCACGTCACTGAAATCAACAATCTTGATCAGGTAACCAGGTCAAATCACGCACATAACCATACTTTGGTCAAATTCTCTTCTAGCAGACTACATGGACATTTATAAGAACGAACACATCACGAATTTGGTCACTCCTCAGCATCTACAAGTATTAACGATCTTCAACATGACTTCTAACATTCCAAAAATGAAGTGAGAATTAGAAATAAGGCAAAAATAGGTCCCTCAAACAAATGAAGACGAAAAATCAGGTAAGACCGGGCTGCCATACTAAACAACACAGGCATTTCCATAACTTTATACCCAAAGCAGGAAAGACAAGAAAACAAACAATTGCCCAAAGTTGCCGAAATATTCCAAACTCAAGAAACGATGGACAGATTAACGGAAAACGAGGCACTTCCTCATTAAGACTTCCACAATAATTCAGACTGGACAATACAGTATGGACAAAATGCCAAAAATAGCCAAAATAATACTGCAAACAAGATAACATAGGACAGATTTAAAGACGAATCATGTGAAGTACTAATTAACATCAAATGGATAGCCAATCCGAGATCATGCCTAACAAACACAAAAACTCAAGCAGGTAGGATTTAACATCACCAAACACCTATCAGAAACACTCAACAGCAACAATCCAGATCGTTCTTCAATACCATCATTTCGAAGACAATAGAATTAAAAAAAAAAAGAACTCAGTTGTGGCTCTTCACCTTGCATCAGTCAACCACACAGATACAAATATCCCAGTACCCACAGAAACAAACGCCACAAAGGGATAAAAAGAAATCAAGACCCAATTCCCCAAACAGACAAAATCGCGAACATAAAACCCGAACAAACGCCATCAAACAGAAAAAGATTGAATCTTTTTGGTTGGGTTTGGGGGAGGGGACCTGGGCAGGAGAGGATTCTGCTTGTCGAGGGAGTAACCCAGGATCCCGGAGGATCCGAGGTTAATGGTGACGGCTCCGGGGTGTCGAGAGGAGAAGTGTTGGCCGAGGGAGCCGTCCTTGAGGGCGGAGACGGAATCGGAGTGGGGGATCTGCAATGCGTCGGGGCTCTTTGCCACCGACTTGTCGAAGACCGCCAACATTTCTGTTCAGTGCTTTTGGTTATGGGGTGTTGTGGTGGATTTACCGTCAAAGGATGAGTTGTTCTACCGACTAGAACGAAAGAGAAGAAGGAGAAGATGATGGGAGAATGAGATGATTGGTGATGATGGTGACGGTGACGAGATTCGATCGTGGCAAAGTCAAAGGGGGACGGACAGTACTTATCCCCTAATCCACTCCTCTTCAAGCTTGGGATTGGGAAATAGGGCGAAACCCTATTTATTAATTTCTTAGTTTAAAAGTAAATTATTTTTTCATGTTCTGAGTTCCATAAAATTAATAAAGTTAGTAATATTTTCCGTAAAATACAAAAATTTGCTTCTTCGAAGAATATATTGAACTTTTTTTTATTAGTTACAAATATTTTGTAATTACCAAATTATTGTATATTGATTATAACATTTTGTAATTTTCGAAAATTCTTAAGCATTTTTATTGTAAGACTCATTTTCGATTATTTTATATTATTTACATAATGATTTGTAAAATAGAAAAAAGTTAGTACAAAAATCTAAAATAATAGTTTATAGTTTACTTCAATAAAGTAAATATAATTTATAAATTTTGTAATTTACAAAATTATTGAATCTACTCGTCCAGTGAACATCATTTTAAAGAAAAGCTTAGAAGATTTCATTATATTCGCGTACATCATTTTTGGTGAATTGCTATAATAAAAATGTTAAAAAAAAGTTAAACTTTGTTTGTTTTCAAATATAATTTTTTTGAAATACTCTGAAAAAAAAGTAACACGAAAAGTAGGGGTGAGCATAAGTTCCGGGTAAAACCGGGAACCTGTCGGAACTGGTACCATAGGGTCGGTGTCAGTACAGGTTCTCGAATAGATCGGGTAGGTTTTAGATTCTAAATTTTACAAAACCGGTGGTACCAAGTACGGTTCCAGGTTCTCCCCCCTGAACCAACCTGGAGAACCTGGAACATAACGTAAATTTTACCCAACCCAACCCCATAACCTACCCTAAATCTTACCCAACCGAATAATCTAACTTAAACTTTACCCTACCACAAACAATTGTCCCCCTCTTCACAATAACGTCTTCATCAAACGATTCCAGGGGTTACGGTTTCTTACGGTAAGTCAGCTCCTAATCTACTTTTTCCCTTTTTACCCGCCTTGCCTTGTCAATTTTTATTTACGATTCTTTCTGGGTTACGTTAGGTTGAGCCGTGGGTGATGGGAATATTTTCTTAAAAGTTCTTTTTGTCTGAACATAGCCGGTCAGGTGGTGATTCTGTGGGGTTTGGATTTTGATTTTGATGTAATTTGAGGCGTTGAAGCTCTGGATCATCTATTTGGGTGTCTTAATCAGAATTGAAACACGAACCGCTCATAGGGCGACGCCGTTGACCGAACCAGAATTGAATCTCAGAGGGCGACGCCGCTAACGGAACCGAAATAGAACCGAAACCTGTACCAGAACCGATAGGGTAGGTTCTTGGGTGGTTATTTGCTTAATCGAGTAGGTTCTAGGTTCTAAAAATTAAAAACCGGACATTATAGGGTAGGGTCAGGTTACACTCCCCGAACCTGGAAATGAAACTGCTCATCCCTAACGAAAAGTATTCAATTAGTTTCTACCGTAAATGCCTTTATTATTAATAATCAACGTTAGGGAAGGTAAAACCTTCAGTTAAATTAGAAATCCTCATCCGTATGCCTCAAGAAAGATCGGAAGATGTGTATGGATCGGAGATGCCTCACGGTCGTGCTCGTCGTCTCCCTCGTCCTGTTATCCTCCTTCATCACTAGGACGTCCTCCCTCTCCGTCACCGTCAACGAGGTCGAGTGCGTCTACGAGTACGTCCTCTACGAGGGCGACACCGTCTCCGGCAACTACGTCGTCGTCGATCACGACATCTTCTGGGGCTCCGATCACCCCGGCATCGACTTCACCGTATGTCCCCCTCGTTCACCCCTTCCTTTTTTATTCTTCTTGTGCTCTCGGGGGTTTTGATTGATTGTCTTATCGGGGGTTGAACTCGTTATGCATGCCTTGGTTGTTTGATGGTGTTATGACGAGCATTCACGTTTCTGCAAGTCCATGGACCTGTTATGTATTTGGAGAAACTTTGTTCGTTATGTGTTGGATTCGTAGTTTGCTACTCCGTTATCCGCGTAAGTGCAAGATCCCGTCTTAAGTCTGCTCTTCTTATGGTGATTAGTATAAAGATATTCTTGACAGCTTCTTCGTGTTGGTTGATGGTGTTCCCAAAACGTGAGGAAGCGTGGGATGGCTTTTTGCAGCTATTGTAAAATCAAATATAATTCATGGAGAGGGGAGATAACCCTATTAAATTTTGGTAGATTGAAGTCATAGGATCCAGCTTATGTCAGTCGGACATGGGAATTTCTGGACTCTCGAGTAACTAAGTCCACTGAGATTTGTATTTCTCAAAGCCTTGCTTGTTGTGCTCATTTTTGTTGGCTAGTCTACAGTTATGGCAGCCATGTGGTTTCGGCCGATGACTGGACTCGGGAACTTTCAACTCTAGCTCAACTCCAGTTTCTGCCGCTCCCGTAGTAACAACCTAGACATATGTTTTTATTTTTGATTAAGATGTAATATGTAACATCTGGAAGTCTAGTGTAATACTGGCATGCGTTCTTCTTCTTGAGGTTTCATCCTTCAGAGTGAGAATTATCCTTTTATAGATATCAACTTTGATTGCTTTTATGAGGAAAATGTTTGGAGTTTTTTTACCTTCTCTTGTAGCTGTGCGAGTGCTCTAGAATTGTGTTTGTTCTGGATGGTTTTGCAGTCTCAATTTTTTTTTACTTTGTCACCCCAATCTATGATAAGTTACTTCTGCTTTGCTGCAGGTCACATCTCCATCTGGTAACAATGTTCACACCAAGAAAGGAACTTCTGGAGACAAATTCGAATTTAAGGCTCCCCGAAGTGGAATGTACAAGTTTTGTTTTCACAATCCTTACTCCACACCGGAGACAGTTTCTTTCTACATACATGTTGGACATATTCCAAATGAGCATGACCTTGCTAAAGATGGTACGTATTGATGCCCGATTTGAGTTAAGAGACTATCTCTACAAGGAAGATTTTACTTTCAGTTGGTAATTTGCTTCTGCAGAGCACTTGGACCCAATCAATGTCAAAATTGCTGAGCTGAGAGAGGCATTGGAATCTGTCACTGCAGAGCAGAAGTATTTGAAAGCTCGTGATGCTCGCCATCGCCACAGTACGCGTCTTGCTCTTTCTTGGTGTTGGGATGAATGTTGATCTGAGCCTGCATTCACTTTGTTTTAGCTTAATCATGCTTGAATATTGACATTCGTGACTTGGAAGGATTTGGCGATGAAAACATTGGAAATTATTATGTTGGTTCCTCATGTATGTGATTTTATAACACGGAAGAATCTTGTTGCCTGCGTTAATTACCTTCATATATTTCTTGACGTTTGCATTAGTTATTTTTGTTAACCTTTAACTGAACCATATGGATCCAGTCTGAGTCTTATCTAGAATGGCTGGGCTTGACTCGCATTTTCTGTATCGGACAATACCAAATGAGTTTTAAAATTTTTTTATTTTTCCCACAGCGAACGAGAGCACAAGAAAGCGTGTAATATACTACACTTTAGCGGAGTACCTGCTGCTGGCATGCGCCAGTGGTCTTCAGGTGGTGTACATCCGCCGCCTCTTCAGCAAGTCATTCGGCTACAATCGGGTTTGAGCTGAATCTACCACTACATGAGTCCCAGCATTCTATCCATTTGATGGATGGCTACTGTTTCGGGTTAGATTTGTTAAAAAGGGACACTTTTTAATCTATTTAACACGACGGCTTCCTCAATTGTCACAGAAAGCCCGAATCGATAGCAAAGCTTTTATAACGATGTTGCTGTGAAGTGAATTGGCTGTCTGTCTGTCTGTCTAGAACTTCTCTTTGTTTATGAGTGAATTCTGAAGGAAGTACAAATGGCCGAAAGTAGATTAGGGATTCCATAAGTTGGATGCCTTTTGATTATGATTTATTTCTTTGTTATCATCGCCTGGCCTTTATTTTCCTGCAAATTTTGCCAATGTTTGTTGTTGTTGTACACAGTAAATCGTCGTCCTCGGTCCCTGTCGGGCTGTCTTTTGTCTTGACAACACCTGAACAACATTGTTATGTACAGCGCTTCTAGATACTAGCATCTAGAGTCATCAAATATGTTACGAGCCGATATTTTATAATCTATATCCTCAAGTATTTTGCCGGCATTGAGTAGGTGTCAATGGTTTGCCTGAATATTCGAGAAAGTGCTGTGATGCGAGCCTTAAGAGGCTCGGGGTTGACTACATCGACTTGTTTAATCCCCATAACATGGACACCACTTTGCCGATCGAAGATAATGTAAGCGCATGAAATTATTCAAAATTTCCACACCGGGGGGCTTCACGACTTTTATGTTTGTTCTAGTCGACTTGTACATAAGATGGGCGGGAGCTAGAGAAGCTTGTACAGGGTCAAAAGTGGGTTAGTCCTTACATTTTTCCATGTTATTCCTATACATGTCGTAGGTATTGTTCGTACATGTCGGCGGATTATTCTTAAACATAGGCTCATGTGCTTCCTATGTTCGTATATGGTCACTGTTCTTACATGTATCCTTTTATTTCCTACTTGTCATGAGACTCATTTGCTTCCTATCTTCTTCGTATATGGTCATTGTTCTTACATGTATCCTTTTTATTTCCTACTTGTTCTTACACACAACACATCTTTTTTTTCCTACATCTCAAATCGTTGTCCGTTTTCCTCGTCTGATTTATCTCTTGGACATGTACCCAACATTTCCTAGCAATTACTTAAAAAATTTTGTAGGAGTTTTAATTCTGCTAAAACAAGGGGGTGTATAAGTGAATGTAACTTTCTTTTCTCGTGTCCAATTATTAAATAAAAAAAATATATATTTGTCTAGGTAAGATTCTGTGGATGGAATGAATTCAAGCTCAACGGACGACACGTTCAGAAACAACCCAAATATACTTAAGTTTAATTTTAATTACTGACTTAATATTTATTTATTGCAAAAAACATAATTATTATAGGGGGTAAAATAATTAAAGCTGTTGCAAACATTTAATTGATACCTTTGTCAAAGGTTTCAATGCCCATTTATACATATATATTTTAGTTGCCTCTCAACATGACAAAACTACATATTAATTACCTAAATAATAAAGATTTCTACATATTAATTACTTACATAATAAAGATTTCTACCTACATAATAAAGGTTTCTAGATAATAAAGATTTCATGGGGCTCCAAGATTTGAAGCATTAAAGGAATAGGTTTGACAAATCCGATGAATTGATTTTCTGCTTTATCCATCGTTTTGGCCCCATATTTTATTGAAGTTTTGACATAATTAATCGAGAAGAAAAAGACACCAACCAAATGGGGAGGTCTTCGGCCTCCAAAACCCAGAATAACCCACCAGAAAGTTGTTCTTGACGTATTTGGTCCTACCCGTCAGGCGTTATGGGATTCGGCCCCTACACCCCATACCTGTTGAACAGTCCAGTTACAATCCTCTGTAGCAAAATTCATTGCAATGGCTTGCTTGTATTGTAATCCTTTCTCAAGTACTTCTTCCACGGATTTTTCGAGCAGGATCCGCGAAAAATGTCGATCTACTTTGTCAAAATTAGTCAATTATTTATGAATAAAAATAAATTAAAATTATTTTGCAAATGTTATTTTGTCGGATCCATAACATAGTTCAAGTGGATAGATGATGTGCAGGATTATCCAAAAAATAATTGTTATTGGATAATATAAAGTTACCGATAACCTTTCTTTTATTAACTAAAGATTAAAATATTCTAATCAATAAGGATAATTTCAGAAAATATTTCTTTTAATTTTTTAATTTAAATAATTATTTAATGAAAATATTTCATGACAGAAATGGAGAAAATTACCTTTTGTCTCGTATAAGGTAGAAAATTAACTCTTGTCTCGCATAAGGTCAAGCTTTGGTCCGCGGTGCCATCTTGGTGTCGGGATGGTTCTGTTTCGCATTACGACGCTGTTGCAATGCTATCTTTTCTGTGACTTAGATCGTTCTCGCTGACAAAACCAATGAAATGAAATCTCCTCATTACAGAATTTTCACGAGACTCGATCTACCCATATGCTTTCAAACAAGTCTCCAAACATGGTTTCCTCGTAGGGGACTCTCAAGCGCATGCTCGAGGTCATCCTAACACTTCTCTAGACAACTATTTGTCTTTATTTCTTCGAATTTTTTACGTACCTTGTTAAAACTTGCGGTTAGTTTTAATCTTTCGTTCAAAATATTAAATAAAATTGATAAAATTGAAATATACTCAACAGATAAAAAAAACCTCTTCAATCCTTGCCGGAATAATATAAAATTAAAAAAAAAAGAGAGAGAGAGGTGATATGAAAATCAAGTACCCTATTCTCAAAAATTAACTTTATTATTCCTATAGTATTAAGTTACATTTATTATTTTATTTTAAAATCTGCACTTGAACACATTTATAGTATATCTAGTCGTGTTTCGAATTATTAGTGTATCTGTGTTAACGTATACATCTTGTAAATTAAGTTATGTGCTTTAAACGTCGATTTGGTGAGCGTTTGTTGACTCCTAAGACACTGGCCACATTTGTTCTTACGTCATTTCCTCCGATGTAGTTTAATTTATTTTAATTTTTAGGTACGTATATGAAATATACATTAGTTATACGTTAGCTTGATTTCCAGAGGTATGCCTTTATACAGACATTTTTATGGGTTATACATTATTACTTATAAAAAAACGATGTTTTTGAGGTTGCTTTTGTTTTGGCAAGTCTTGGGCTTGTGAAATAGGCCCATTAGGACGGATAAAGGGCAGTTGAGTCCAACTATGAGGCCCAAGTCCGACAATACCTTTTTTCTAGTATAACTCAAATTATACGCATGGGTCGACTTTCTAATTATCAATAATTTACTTTTTATATAATTTTTATCGGTAAATTTTATTTTTGTATTAATTCTGACTAATGGAAATTTTTGGCGAAAAGCCTACAATCTCACTGTGTGCTGTCCTGCTTCACCCATCTAATGCTGCACACGTACCCTCCTCTGGCCGGGAACCTTCTAACGGGATGATCTCGTCAAGATCAAACGGCAAGCACTCACGAGGAGCGAGTTGTCCGAGCAGGGGTTGAATCGATAGAGGCGATCATGGTCAAAAATTTTATAAGCAAACTAACTTATTAATAAAATAGAAAATTGTATAACGTTCGGGGCAAAAACCCGTATAATACACCTTAATATAATGTAAGAAGTATTTTTTTTAAAGAAATTTAACATTATATGCAGAGAGCATACATACATGCATGCATGCGATGTTTAGCCGTGTTCAATAGAGAATCCCTGGGAGAAGAAGAACCCAAATATAACAATGATCCTCCACTACACAGACTGACTGAAGGTTTTTGAATTTGAGTGAATATTCAAAAGAAAGTGGGAGGAATAGGTATCATCATCATCATCATCATCATCTTACCAAGAGTGTCCCACCAAGTAACCCCCAACTATGTAAGTTAGTGGGTCTAGGTGAGAAATTAGCATGTGTATGTGCGTATTTTGACATTTCATTTCCCCTCAAAACAAAGTATAAATTCTTCCCTTTCAAGGGTCAAAAAGGTGGGATGATTGATTGATTCACGAGACCAGATTAGTAGTGCTGGGTTTGGTCCAAAATTAGTCACCTCGCTTATCCCCAGAGATATGTTTTCTTTTCCCTTTCCTTCTTCTTCTTCTTCTTCTTCTTCTTCTTCTTCTTCTTCTTCTTCTTCTTCTTCTTCTTCTTCTTCTTCTTGTCTTCCTGCTTAATAAAAGAAGGGGCAATTGAATCTCAAATTTAGTTCGAGCTCGAAAGCACAAATATGTCCAAAGCTAAAGGTGGGTTTGGAATGTTATGGGAGAGGAGAACATCGAGATTTCCTTCTGCCCAAATAAGAGCCGAAAAGGGAGAAGAAGAAGAAAGGAAAAAAGGAAAAAGAGATATTTGATTTCCCACATCACCCTAATCTTCATACCATATCATATCCCAATCAAAACTATTGCAAAAGAAATTCCACAAGGGAATCTATTTTCTGTCCTTATCTTGCTTTTTTTTTTATTAATGCAATTCTCACTTTATTATCATCCTCTTGACAAATTTTGTGTTCTCTCCTCCACCCCCCACCCTTTTCACTTTTTTGACTGAAAAAATTGACACTAACTCCCTCACTACCCACCTCACATGTTCTTGCCACACCCTCTCTTTGCTTTTCCCCAGACAAATAGATCACTTTTCCTTTTTCTTGTCTCAAACCAAACGTCACACTTTGAGTATGGAAACAAGCTCTTTGTTCTCATTCAAAGTAAGGTGTGCACACCAATCATGCAAAACTCAAAGCTTGTTCCATCTGTTTGATTTGGCATCTCTTTCTGGTGGTTTATTCATTCCAAATGTTGCTTAGCCTGAGTAGAATTACTTGGCAGGCTTGAAGCTTGTCAATAATAATTGATCAGAAAGAGTGCAGAGATAGGACAAGGGTCACATGCCACATAGCTTACTAGAACTTATCCCAGAAAGTGCATTTCTTCCAAACCAAACCCAAAATCCAAAAATCAAATCCCAACTTAATATATACCCCCCAACCCCACCCAAAACACCAAATCCAAACCAAAATGTAATATCAAATCCTATGTCTAGTGCTCCTTTCAGCAGCCAATGCAAGGAGCCTGGACACCCCTTGTGTCCACACATCATACTCCCTCTGATTCAGGCACTCGAACTCGACCACCCCCCGCAACACAGTCTTCAGCCCAAAGTACCGCCGGTTCTCGCCGCCCTCGAGCAAGTGCCGGCCCGGCCAGGCGGGCATGTCCTTGATAACCTCCAACACCACATCTGAACTCCCAAAGGGAGTAGATAAAAAGGGGAAAGTTCAAAAGCTAATCACATGAAAGAATTTTTAGAGAAGGGCAAAATGGGAGGGGTAGGGTTTGGGTGGTGCTTCCTTTCTCTTTCATATCCTATTTTCACTTTACACTTTCCCAAATCCCAAAAAATTGAAGAAATCTGAAGCACACCCTCCACAGAACACCAAACAGCATCTCCCACTTTCTTGTTTCAAATTATGAGAGAATGGACAAAGAAACAAAAGGCAGAGAGATAGAGGGGGGTGGAGAATGGAGCCTTCACATTCAACTTACTCTTTTTCTTCTTTGTGATGGTCCCAACAACATGTTTGCTCTTCATCTTCAGTATCACCTGACCCACCCACAGAAATCATTTAACCAAAGTAAAAGTTAAAACAAAAGCCATTTTTACAAAAAGAAAAAGAAAACAAAAAAAAGCTTTTAAAGTAAAAGAGTTAAAGCAAGATTATGCATTGATTTCATCTAGTAGTAGTAGTAGTAAGGGAATTTTCTTTCACTTTTATGGTAGGGGTTGTCTTCTTCACTCTTTCTACATCTTTTTCTACTCACAACCCCAAAACAAAAAGCCTAATCCAACCAAATCCCAACCCCAATAATTGAGAATTGAGTGTGCTCACTCTCATCACACACTACTTTGATTTCAAAACAAGCAAAGTGATAGGCAATGAAAAGGGAAGGTACTAATGCTTTACCTGGTTTAGCCTGTTTATGTAGACAGAAACAACCTTCCAGTGAAGATCACCTGCACAATCATTGGGATGTTAATCAATTAGTGAATGTCTTAGCCTAATGATCTGATCTGTAGAGGTGTTGAGCCGACGAAGCTACGGTTTTAGTACCTTTGCGTGTGCGTTTGAGGAGCTCGCAACCTCTTGCGAGCAATTCCCTACTGCATATCCCCAGGAAGTTCTCTTCCAGGACGAGTTCCCCGCTGTTGCTGCTATTCGAACTACTGTTGTTGCCATTGTTCCCATTCCCGTGGCCGCTCCCGGCCCCTTTCTCCACAGGGATCACTGCCGCTATGTTCCAGACCTCTTTGAGTGCCCTCGCCTTCAGAGTCGCTACCCCTCTTAAAGCTACATCATCGGCGGTCGAGAAAATCGTTACATTGCCTAAGCTCGATGAAAAAACTAAATTATGTTTTCAGAGGACATACTGGGGTTGAATTTACCTGTGGCTGCACTGGCGGTGAAAGTCATTATGTCACCCGCTGATCTGACATTGACAGCAGACCCGACGACTGCTGCCAGCTGCTCCCTCTCGGCACCCAAAGCCTCTGCAGCCTCGACACACTGTGCTGCAACCAGGGTCGCGGCCGACGCGACCGCCATGTCCGTCCTCGCAGCCTGTTCGTCCTTCCCGGCGCTCGACGACGCGGCAGTTGCAGCCGCAATGGCTGCAACGGCCGCAGCCACCCCAGCGACCGAGATCGCAGCATGGAGCTGGGCGTTCTGTGCCCGCACCTCCTCCTTCCTCTTTTCCCTCCTATCCTTCAACCACCTCCCAACGGTCTTGCTCCCGCCCATCGCGCCAGCTACTGCGGCCGTCGTCCCTGGCGTGGCCGCCCTAAACTGGGCACTACCCAGTGCATTCATTGGCCGGCAGTACTGCACCGAATAATTAGGATGCATCATCTTATCGATCCCTCCAAGTCCTCCCCCTAGAAAAACACGACCCATAGAAACCTCCCCCAAGCCGCCGGAGCGGCCAAAAACCTAAAGTTTCTTTCAACAATGGCGGAATCAAACTGACTTGGCTATAATAGTGCAGCAATCTAGGACAGCACAGAGTCTAGGGAAGGTATAAAACATCCACAACCTCGTATGTACCAGATCAGTTCTTGATAAATACATGGGCAAATCATTAACCTCAGTCCCAATCATATGAATGTTCATATTCATTACAAAAGATTCAAACTTGTAGTGGGCAGATGCAAAGGAAGCGTGTAGGCAACTGGAGATCCAAAAAAATCTTTGTACTCATTCCGGCGTGGTTGTAGGAGTCAAATCACAAGAACCGGGAAAACACTAGTTAAAGACAAAAGATAATGGGAGGAAGGAAGGTGATCAAGGAGGGATCAACCATGATGTGACAAATTGTCAACACGGGTCCATCGAAATGTAAAGGAAAAGAAAAGAAACACTCAAGTTAAAGCCTTTAGCCTCACAGAAGAAAAAATAACCGGACAACAATTGTACTGTCCTCAATAAGAGACAAGGTTTCTGCAATTAGACAGGAAACAGAAGTGACATGTCCCAACCCAACCCAACCCAACCCAAGGCTACGCTAATGCCAATTCCATCATGCAATGCTATGCTATGCTTTGGTTTCTGTAAGATAAAGAAAAAAGCTGATTTATATGTTGCGGCTCTCTTTCTTCACTCCTTCTCTCTCTATGTCTCTGCTTTTTATGATTTCTCTCAGTTCCTTTTTGGCAAGGTATAATGGGAGTTTTTCGGACAGAGGAAGATAGATGAGGCAGAAAGGGGGAACCTTTGGGTCGTCGACCTCGGGTGGGGAGACGGGAGGGCTGTCGGTGAGGGAACCGCAGCTCTGGGTTCCGTTGAGAGGCCCGCTGCTGTGTGACAGCCTCCCCGATGTCCTAGGCGACACCTCTTGCTGCCACCCACGATGAGGAAAAATAAAACAGAGCATGTGAGTCGTTGTATGAACAGGGCCACGTGAACGAACCGAAATACAAAACAGAGCATCGCTCGTTCGGCAGAAAAAAAGGCGGGATCTTTTCCCCTCTCTCGAGCTTCCCAAACCGGAAACCAGAAATGGGGTTGTCCCTAACTCACCGACTGAGACATGATCCTCTCCATAACCATCTGGGAAGTCTCGGACGACGCGAAAGAGAAGGGGTTCCCCAAACACCCTCCGCTGATGCCGTTGACGACGACGACCTCCTCCGCGTCCCTGCCGAGCTCCTCGAGGATGATGTCGGCGGGGGGAGGAGTCGGGGCCGCGGAGGAGGAGGCGGTCCTGGGGCCGCGGTGGTGGTGACGGGGGGTGGCGGCGAGCGCCCTACTGAGCTGGAGGGCGGAGACGCTCCACGAGCGGGAGAGGAACTCCATGGGCTCGGAGGGTGTCTCGGGGGGTGGCCCGAAGAGGACGGCGTCCGGCCTCCACTGCTCGGGCATGGCCCGTTCCATTTGATCCCCGAGAAGAGTAACGTGAGCGCGTGATCGGTGAGGTTAAAAGTGGATGGAGAGAGTAAGGAAGTGAGCAAGTGTTCGGACATTGGACGAGGTTTTTGATTTATATAGGCCTTTTACTTTTTACAAAGTGCGCCTCTTTTCGGAGTTCCCTGAGGAAGGACATTCTGGTAAATTCACCCAACTTCCCCGTTAACTACTTCACTTCAGTTCATCAGTAACCAAACTAACAGGAGTTTACTTCCTTCCCATCAGTAAGTAGTCGTGTGTGTGATTAAGGTTGTGTGGGAACTCGCCCCCTCCCGACATGTTAGTGTTGGGAATGTAAGAAAACGTCAGGAGGCCGTAAATGAAAGTGACACTGGGGCGGCTGGCAGGCCACCAATGACCGCCGGGAGTTAAAATCCTTCTTGCATGACAACAACTACGATAATAATCCGAGTATCACTGAAAATCGTTTGTTCATCTTTTCAAACTAGAGAGAAAAAAATTATCGATTCAGATTAAAATTTCAGTTTCGGGACATGAAAACGTGATAGTTTATAATAACGTGATTTCTGTTTCGAAATTTTTTAAATAATATTTATAATTCGATATTTAGAACATCGATTTCGGATAAAATTCCCGTGCTCACGGGCGAGATGACGAATTGGGGAGGGGGCAATAAATAATACTCATAATAATAATCGTACGATGGAAATCGGACCTCTAGTTATTTTCTTCCTTGTCTTTCTTTTTCTTTCTTGTCGTGGGAAATTAATAGGAGGGGGAATATATTTTGGATATGTATGTTCTGCTGGCATGAATAAAAAAATGGACCCAATTCAATTGCACCAGACATTAAACTACCGAATCGACCTGTATCCACCTCCCCATGTTATTAATTGTCATGGGACCGCCCAGTTGCATCCATTCCATTTGGTTTCGGTATGAATCACCTGTACTCTCATCGCAGATGGGGAACGCGGTACGTTCGATTTTCGATTAGTCAATTATTGAAAACGATGCATCCTTCCGTGCTCGCTGCAGGCTGTGGCTTTCCGAGCGATCGATGGACTACTGTAGGCCTCCGAAACCATTTCGAACGTTGCTGCGTTGGCCGGTCGGTTTTCGTGCATGGCTATACGTGGAAATTCCCCGGAGAGGGGATTATCCAGACGGCTAGCGTCGGTATCCCGAGACTGCGGCTTCCAATTATTTTCGTCCCCGTGTCGTGGTGGTCGATCGCGGTAGAGTTAGATCGAACGGTTCCATTCGTGGAGTTAGGTTTTAACCGTACGGAAGGATAGGGAAATGAATTTGGAATGCAATAATTGAGAGGGTCGGACAGATCGATGATGAGACGATGAGTGTCGTGTCTTTGCTCGAAGGAGGATAATAGCTTGTACTGTGTATTGTCCGTACGAGGAAGAAGGGACGACATACCACAACATTAAGCACGTCTAAAATTTCTTTAACGAAATGAAACTTGATATGGTATCTAAGTATTGTGGGGCAGTCCACGGCCGGGACGACAATGTGTTAATAGCCGGGGGGGGGACGAACCAACGTCCGACCCCGGTTACGAACACTCCGTCGAAGATGAGCCTGATGAGTGAGGTACGACGGAATTTCGACGTTGCCCCCGGGTGCAACAATCCCATTGTCTTCTTCGTTCTTCTTTCTTCGTTCCTTTCTTACAGAGGGGGGAAAAAGAAGGTGCGAGTGTGTCATGTCATGAGAGGAGGAGGTGGTGGTGGTCTGGTTTATGGTCTTCTGCATGCGCAGGCGAGACAAAAGGTTTATGTCCTAAACCAGACAAGACAGAGTCCACCCCAACCCACCACTTCTCTTCCCTTCTTCTTCTTCGTCTTCTTCTTCTTCTTCTTCCCCTCTCTTTGCTCCCATCCATCCAAAGTCACAGCCCTAACACACTCACTGACATAAAGCTTTAAAGGAAAAAAAAAGGATAAGAAAAAGTCCGGACAGAGTCACTCCTTTCCACAGAGGATCTCTTCCCCACCCCCTCTTACTTATATGCATTATACAATAAGAAAAAGTTTTTGATGGGATCAAGGTTGTCTGAAATTTGAATGAAGGGTCGCAGTCCTTCATATGATGTCTGGGTTTTGGGGTGGTGTTTTCTCTGCGCGTGGGTGGGAGAGAGTAAGGAAAGAATTGGAACAGTGAAACTTTGTACCTGTCCTAAAAGACGTCATCAACCCCTACCCTTTTGATCTCAACCCTCCCATCTCTTCCTTTCACCCCTATTTTGGAGGAGATATCAGGGAAAGGACAGAGTGAAAGCATAACGTCATTGATTAGGCATGATTGGCGATGATCATGTCCTAAATCCAGACATAACTTTTACTACAAAACCTTTCAAAGCGTAGCGTACATGACAGGCCAGGTCAATTTGCTAAGCATTAGATGGTGGGCTTCCCCTCGAACGGAAAACCCGTCACGATCAAAGGGAAAGGAGCTCTGTCGTGAGATCCACGTACCTTTCGTGAAATAATTCAGTCGTTCGAAATAATAAGTATGATCAGAAGGTACTTCAAGTCAAATCTCCCAGCGAATCGAGGCAACATTAACGCATCAAAACAGTTCATCTGATTCGAATATCAACCCAGCCAAAGACTCACCAACACAGGTACGACACATCTACTATTCGATCGATGTCCCTACTCAAATGGGGACACGCGCCATTGGAACTAAGGGCACGGCACCCAAGCCGTCCAAACCGACGGCTAAAGATTTGCTCGGCGGTGGCCTTATTATATACGGACAAGATAGGAAGGTACATGCTATTTCATGCGTGTGCGACTTCTGTCGGCGAGGTCACCTCGATCAATCATAAGTGTTTTAAACACTTGCAGTTGTTTCCCCTCCGCGTGACGGCATTGCACTAAGATTAGACATCATTTTTAATCCAAACTTCCTCTCACCCCACACCCACCATTCGTCTCTTACAAACTACTAAGCGTGACACGACAAACATTAATCTTCTCATCGACCCTACACGAGAGAATAATAATACCTCGTATTTGGTCTTATATCCTAAGCGTGCCCATGTTCATAAATAGTCATTCCGCAGTGAATCAATAATTGCTACCTCTCTCGGAGGCAAGAAGTTCGTATATCCCACGGGGCGAGGGAATCTTTCGCCGCGGTCCCTTTCGGGCGTCCATTTCTCGAACGTTGATTATTCGACGTGTGGGGTTTCGCTTTCGAAGATCCGTAGCCATGGAAATCACGCAATCGTGGGCACCGTCGGTGGGTCGACGTGAAGTATGAATTGGGGGCGGTGTCGTCGTGGTCGGGCCGGAGTCATTCGTCTCATTTCATGAAATGTGATGGGGGTACTGAATTTGGTAGTCATATCCAGTTGAGCTTAATTTTGACAATGACGTGTGCGTAAGAAATATGTTATTGTACACTTGAGAAGTGTGTTGCTATAGTACAATAAAGTTGTATTACATTACTCTACTATAATTACTCAAATATGAGAGAAATTATTATTTCAACTTAATTGATGTGATTTTATTATATTTATGAAAATAAAATATTCAGTTATAGTAACATATTTTAATCTTATCCTCTGTCCAGTTGTTAAGGAATAACATTATTCCTTATTAATCTTTATAAAAGATTGAAGCAATCATAAGATATTATTCTGACCATTGGAATAAATCTTACAAAGTTAGAAAGTTGTCAAAGATTACTTTCTTTCTTGGTCATAGTGACTGTTAAGTAGCTTTCTGCTGAGCCTAATTACAACGTGCTAAAATTTGATAATCAGGAAACAAATCACATGATTCATTTCCTATTAAAACCAGACGACGTTCATACACTCTACAATGCGTCTGTGTGGTTGTCCAAAGCTGATTTGTGTGAAGCTTTGAGAAGCTGTGTGAGTTATGTGATCGGCGGAGAATGGAAGGTGCTAAATGATCGTCTGGTTCTTACCTTTCTCAACTGCGTGCGGGAGTGCCAAGGGCTGTGTGCCACCTTGGTCGAAGTGGGAGGGACTGTGTGTCCTCGGTGCGCTCAACGAGCAGCCGGTGAATTGTCTAAGGGAAGCTAAGTGAATACCTGTGCAAATCGCAGTAATCAGTTACTAACAGTTTAGGCTTTTCGATCAAACGGTAAAATTTCCAACATAATATCAATGGTCTTGAGTTTAAACCACTGCTCGTAAAAACCAAAAAACATGGCAAGAGGCCGGAGCCCCGTCTTTCTTACATCTTCCCTAGTCTATTGTTTGTCTCTTACTATCAATTATTTTGCCCCCCCCCCCCCAATCCTGTAACAACATCTTGCCATATTTTTACCCTTATCCGAAGGAGTAGGGCACGTGTTTCGTATGGTTTAAGAGCTTCGAGATCGCACGAAGTAAGGTAGAAACTTACATGGGCAACACCCGCAAATGTTAGACCAAACTGAGTAAATGTGGGGGTTTGAGGTGGATAAGGGTTTTTGGGACCCTCCACCCAACTCACCCCTCAATCAAAGTCATGGCATTCATTGTTTGAAGATAAGGTTAAACCGTGAAAGAGAAGAGAGGGAAGGGGGGAGATATCATCGCCACGGGCTGAAGCATTCGTTTGTATCAGTGCGTGGATGGCCCTGGCAATGATCTTGATGGGAAGCTCTTAATTACATGTTTACGATTTGATCGAGATGTGCCCCTCTACCCACCATGAAAATCATTGTTATACACGATCGCGCGGGCACGGGCAGGGGGGCCAAAAGCGACCTAGCAAGAGGCGACCCGTTTCGAATTGGATAAGATAATTTCGACATCGTTTGTGTGGAGCTTGCATGTGCATGGTGTGCTTGATTGGTTTTGCAAGTATCCAAGAGTTGAGCAATAATTAATCATCGATCGTGTAGTTGATGGGCCCAAAAGTGACGTTACGTGTACGAATGGGCCGAACAGGAATCCCGGGACTGGACCGAGTCTGATTTGTTATTCGATGGAAGTGGAACAAAAACAATCCTCTGGTAAGAAGAAAAAAAATATCCCCAATTTAGTATGGTAGGACGTGCAAATAGGACAAAGGGCTCGCTTTGCTATCGGAAAATATCTCGCGTAATTGAGTAGTAATTTTTAAAATTCGTTAAATAATGTTTCGAATACAATGTTAAAAATACTAAGTTCCTTAAGGAATGAACTCGATGTTCCTAACACCGAGGTAAGTGCATTATTTGACGAATTTTGAAAGTAAATTTCTTGTTTTACGAAATATTTTCGTGGCTAAGTACTATGTCAAGATCTCTGTTTATATTATTACGCTCATTGATGGAGTTGACAAGGTCGTTGGAAATTGAAAATGTCGTTACAAAAACCTTATCTACCTCCACTTTTTTCGTTCCGACAATAAAACCCAACGGGTCGGCTTACGAAGCTAAAGCTCTTCCGACGCCACATTTGAACGTAAGTCCTCTGTTAAGGAAACTAAATGTAGAACTATCCGAACCAATAGGTCGAGCACGTAACGTTGTCACGAGTGGCGTGCGGAGGAGGCTGCACCTAAGTTTTCAACCATTAAAAAGTAAGGGCCTCGGTTCGTTTCTATGACGAGGAGGAATCCGTGGAACGAGACTAGCCGGCAACCAAAATCGCGATGTTTCTCACGACTAAATGAATCTTCACCACCTAACACGGAACAAATAAACCCGAAACCCAGAACCAAGGACGACCACCACGCCTCCCTCGATAAGTCTCGGAAATCATTATTACATTAGGTGCACGTATTGATGACTGTCCTTCCTAAGACTAAGTTAACAGTAGTTCATAAATGTCTGAAAGATGGAATTTCATCGAACCATATGGATACGATTCCGGTGGTGCACGAAAAGGGTATATTGCCAATGATTCTGTACCGAAAAAGGACGTCGCGTTATGTCTGACACAGAGCAGGATAACGAGTTGATGTCAATTAAAAGACTTTGGTATATCCTCAAATCCCATGTAGTAAGAGTTGCTTTCAACAGGAGTTCATATTTCGACATCACATGTTAAAACCTTATGTGGTTCCTCCCCTTCACCATGGTGAAAGGAAATCATGCCCCGCGGCCATTTGCCGGAACCCGTTACGTGCCATATCGAACGTTCGAGATCTCTTCGCGGGCGGACTCGTCTAAATGAGTCAGTCTAACATCATCTAGAGTCTGAACCTCCGGAAGCAGCACAAGCACGTGCTAAGCTAACCTAGACACTCATCGAACTGCAGCAGGCCTTCACATTCCCGAAGATAGATCCAACCATTGAATTCCCATTTTCATCATTGTGTTTGTTGGTGTGTAACTCCCCCCAGCTCACAAGAACAGAAGCACTGGAATTATTTTAGGTGTGAACTCGGTTCAATCCTTAAATGTCTTATGAGACGCGAAATTGATTCCTTGCAACATGGGATGGGCGATGAAGTTCGGACAGAAGATGTTGGATGCTATTAAAAACACGAGCTATTGGGTTTTGTAAGATAATAAGATAATTGAGAACAGAGCAGAACAGAGAGCAGTGTGGTGGAAGTGGGGTGGGGGGGGGGGGGCGGATATGGGCAAACCTGGGATATGGCTGAAGCAATTCCTGACAGGTAGGAAAGATAAGGGAGATAAGGCCGTTAAGGATAAGGAGAAGGTTGCGGCAGCCGGGATCGTCAGCCAGGATGTTAGTCGGAGTAGCGGTACAAATCCTGCCACCCCTGTGGTATTCCCCCCGATGACTCCCAGGGAGAAGAGGCGATGGAGCTTTAGGAGGTCATCCGCCAACTCAGCCGCACCTTTGGCCGTGCAGTCCGTTGTTTCCATTGCGGAGGACGTCCGGAAGAAGGGTGTGACGGCTGTTGCCGAGCGCACTGTCGAGGATGCCGCCGCAGTCAAGATCCAATCCGCTTTCCGGTCTTACCTGGTAATGTGTGCTATGCTAGGCTAGGCTACTTACTCTACTGTTCTCTCTGAGTCATTTCAGGGTTCTTCGTTTGATGGAGGATATTTTACGGACGGCGATTTGTTATTCCGTGTTAATTGTAGGCAAGGAAGGCGTTGCGTGCATTGAGAGGATTAGTCAAGTTGCAGGCACTGGTTAGGGGTCACCTTGTGAGGCAGCGGGTGAAGGAGACACTAAGATGTATGCAGGCATTGGTCACTGCTCAGGCTCGGGCTCGGGCACAGCGTCTTCACATGGCGGATGATGCAGTAAAGCCGTATGCCCTCTCGCCGGCGAAACCATGTAAATCCAATCAGGATTTCAAGTTTTGGGACCCATACCAGGCCATATCTGAAGTATACGGTCCTGGTCAGGTAACCCTGCGTCTGATCTCGAATTGATTCAGTGTCTTTATCGTTTTTCACCTCGATCGTAATGATTTTTCTGGGCTAGTGCAGGAGATTATTGATCGAGGGATAGTGGAAGAGAATGTTAAGATAGTCGAGATGGATCTCGGAGAGTGGAAGCCAAGCGTAAAGTATCGGAACAGCTACCTGCACCCGAACCATCCACAACCTGACCGAATGCATTTTCCTTTCCCCCGATCGCACTTCAATCAGGATTACCACCAGAAGCAGTCCCCCGCACCATCAGCAGTGACCGAGGCGAGCCCAAGGACGTGCGGGGGCCATTTTGAGGACGACTCCTTCTACACAGTACAGAGCAGCCCCCAGTGCTACTCTGCCATGTCAAATCCCGATCCCTGCCGAATCCCGTTCTCCATCCCCAGGCCAGAGTATGCTGCTTCCTTGTCCTACGACTACCCATTCTACCCCAACTACATGGCGAACACGGAGTCCTCGCGTGCCAAGGCGAGGTCCCAGAGCGCGCCGAAGCAGCGAACGCCAGACTACTTCGAACGGCAGGCGAGCCGGCGGAGGCCGTCGATGGAAGGAAGAGGAGGCATCCCCAGGGGGTCGTCAAGGATGCAACGTTCGTCCTCGCACGTGGGGTCGGCCGTTCAGGGGTACCAATACCCACAGCCTCCCTGATCAGCAAAGCAACTGGACCACCGCCATGACGAACACGAACCAGTGCAGATCTTTGGTTTCGTTGGACGTGAGGGGTTGAATTGAAGTTGTATTGTATCCGGATGATGTTATTACAAGTCGTGGAATAGAAAAAGTTCCTTGTTCTTCAATTATCCAATGTCTTATGACTAATTTGCTTATGGTGGAAATCTTAAATAATTTTGAACTATATTTTGCACTTTGGGTTTCTAACAATTGGAAAGGTATAACCCATTTTTAGTACCCTATTATATATGAAGATATTATTTTGATGGTATTTCAACCTGTTTATGGATTCTTAATCACTATTCATTAATATTACCTTATCATCTTTAAGGATTAGTAATGACATTTCCTCAGTAGATTAGGGCAAAATAGGAAATGACGATTATACCCTTGACATAAAACAATATAACGTGATCGGACAAAGCTAGGGTTTTCTCTCTCTTACAGCGTGAGTAGGGTTTTGGTCTGTTCTTGCTTTTGGAGCCGTCGCCGCCTTCCCCTCATCACTTCCGCCTCCCACCCCTAACCAGCCTCCATGGCCGTCGGGTGAGCCGTCTCTCTCCTTCTTCCTCCTCCTTCTCCGTCTGTTCTGCTCTTGACCTGATTATCCGCGGATTCGATTGTTTCGTTGGTCTGTGCAGGAAGAACAAGCGCATTTCCAAGGGAAAGAAGGGCGGCAAGAAGAAAGCGTGAGTCTTTGCCGCGCTTTCCTTCCTTTGGCCTAATACCGATTTGTGGGTTGGTGTTTGTTTGTTCGTTTTTGAGCGGTTTTGTTTATGGGTTTCTGTTTTGGTGGTGGCTTGCATTGTGTGATGTAGAGCTGATCCTTATGCGAAGAAGGACTGGTATGACATCAAGGCCCCGTCGGTTTTCTCGGTGAAGAATGTCGGCAAGACCCTTGTCACCCGTACCCAGGGTACTAAGGTGGGTGCTGCTGGCTATCACATTGCCAGATTGCGTGAATTGTGAGGCGGATGATTTCGATTGGTTGTAGAATTGTGTTGTTGTTGGGTTTTGTGGAGATTTCTCATACTTGAGAGATTGAGTGATATGTTTTTTGGCAGGAGTTGAACTTTTTTAGCTGCAGATGAGTTGATGTATCTTAACTAAAATTTCTACTGAGGCATGTAGTTTTTTAGAAGCATATCTGTGGCAGATAATGAAGTGTAAATGTTAGAATTTGTGGGTATGCTGGATCGTTCAGTAGACATGGTGCTTTTCATATAGGACCCCCCAATAGTTTATTTTCAGTTAGGTTTTACTTTCTTTTTTTTTTGGTAATTTAGGTTTTACTTTCTGCGTGAATTGTAATTTGATTCTTGTCGGTATAAACTTCCTTGCAGTGTGGCATCTTTCTGCAGTGCTGCTTCTCTCTGGCTTTAGTTTTTCATAGTGGATAGATGGAGACTAGACAAAAATGCGATGAGGTGGCTTATAATTTGATTCTTATCGGTATAAACTAACTTGAGTCATTGTTATTATTACTTGACAGATTGCTTCGGAAGGGCTCAAGCATAGAGTGTTCGAGATATCGCTGGCTGACCTGCAAGGTGATGAAGACCACTCTTACAGGAAGATTAGGTTGAGAGCTGAAGATGTACAGGGGAAGAATGTCTTGACAAATTTCTGGGTGAGATTATATTGATATTGTAAATGTTCTCGCCAGATCTCTTTTTTTTTTCAGTGTGGACTTTGCAGTGGCTGGGAATTATGTCTCTTTTTTATATGCTAGGGTATGGATTTCACTACTGACAAGTTGAGGTCACTGGTGAGGAAGTGGCAAACTTTGATTGAAGCACATGTTGATGTTAAGACGACTGATAACTACACTCTGAGGATGTTCTGCATTGGCTTCACCAAGAGGCGTCCCAACCAGGTCAAGAGGACTTGCTATGCTCAATCCAGCCAAGTGAAGCAGGTAATTGTTTAGACCCATGTTGGTTCACATGCTTTCATATATGGCTACTTCAGCCTATTATTGTATCTTTTTCCTCGGCATTTTTTATTTGCGGGATTATTTAAGTTGTGATGTAATTGGGTTATCTGTTATGCTGCGTAGAATGCATGTATGTTTAGATGTAAAAAAGCGGAGTACTATTCTGATTTGCGTGGTCTTGGGAGGAGGAGGAGGTGGCGGCTTTTGGCTATGCTATTATTCCATTTGCGACATTGCATTTTTTGGCTTTTGGATATATTATGATGTTGCCTGTGACGGAGGAATCATGATACTTTTCAGATTCGGAGAAAGATGAGGGAAATCATGGTTAACCAGGCATCATCCTGTGATCTCAAGGAGTTGGTGAGGAAGTTCATCCCTGAGATGATTGGAAAGGAGATTGAGAAGGCAACATCTAGCATCTACCCTCTGCAGAATGTCTTCATCAGGAAGGTTAAGATCCTGAAGGCTCCTAAGTTTGACCTCGGAAAATTGATGGAGGTAAGTATCCCGATATCCATATCCTATTACCCTTTGAATCTAACATACATGTTTTAAGATGACAACCCTAATTTTGTATCAATTACCACAGGTCCATGGTGATTACACTGAAGATGTAGGTGTGAAGTTGGATAAGCCTGCCGATGAGACAATGGCTGAGGCCACGGAAGTCGTCGGAGCTTAAAATTTTCTTGGAATGGAAGCGCTTGTCGGGTTATCATGTTTATTTCTCTTACCTTCACCAGGATTTCCAAACGTGCTATCCTAGAAGAGTCATTTAGTAATTTTTGACAAGTGGTTGTTTTGTTGGTTGGACTCATGCTTCGAAAGTATGGATGGCTGTCTTTCTGAGATCCTTCTGCGATGTTTGGTGTTGTACCTTGAATTGGTTTTTTATTCTACTCACCTCCTATGTCGATGATGCCCTTAAGGGCTTGGGCGACACAGACCTTTGATCTTTTCTTCATGATCACGGGCGAATAAAGTTGACGACGGGCTGGGTTTTTGCATTCCTAGTCTGGATGATCTGTGGCGACTGAACTTCACAATGCCCAACTACAGACGCTAAAGAATTAAATGGCGACATATTTCCCCTTTGTTTGATGAGGGCTTACATCAGGAATGTCAAACTTTGCAGGATGTGTCGACAGAGAAATGGTGATAGGCTGGCCGCTCGATCCGTTTTCACTCTTAACTTCTAAGACATGCTTTCTTGACGATACACATACGTCATTTAAACATTGCAAGAAGACGACACAGCAGCTTATTAATACATCAGTGTTTTTTTCAGCCCATTTCATCGTATCTATTAGCTAGAACTGGCCGTAGACAAACGTTCTCTAGGTGTTACACAAACTAAGGCTACAAACATTTTCAAAAGAGATAATTTACACCTAGTCGTGCGAAGAGAGTGAAGGGAAAGCAGGAATCGATCTCAAGATCACCCTCCGGCCACCACTCCGTTGACCCAGCGTAGAACCAGAGTCCACATGAGGGGGAGAGACCCTCTTGCTGGTTGGAGAGGTGGCCTTTGTTTGGCCAATGGTGGGAGCATCGCCATAGAGTATGCCGGGGAATTCATCTTCCGGGTTACTTTGTAGAGGTTTCAATCCAGGGCCGAGAAGGCCGGATCCTCCTGTTTGGTGGTGCAGACGGATGGAATAGGAAGAGCCGACAAGCGATGATCGCAGCTGTTTGGCCTTCGGAGGAAATCCCATTGGAAGTACTGGCCTGGCAGAAAAGAAGAGATAAGTGAAGGAATAGATAATCATGCTACTCATTCAGCAGATGATCTGTGCAACTCCGTTAGCTAGTTATAGGAGCAAACTTATAATGCCTGTTAAGCTCAGAAGGCATAGACAGAAGAACTGAATTGTTCGGCTCCATGTTCTTCAGGCCATCGGCTGTCCATGCCTCGAGGTCGACAGCACTCTTTTCACACTTCTCCGAGTCCTCTTCCATTTCACAATCTGCTCCTGCGAAAATGGTCCCTGGATCACAAAGTAGGAAGACTAATAATTTTGAAAAAGAAATTTCTAAAAAAGAACTTGAAACTTTGGAAAAGCTAAATGGTCAATAAGTGATGCAGTTACCGTCTTTTGTTCCGAACGCATTCTTACACCCTTCGCATCTACAGTTGATCGAGCATCCGACGCCCTCCTTTTTGAACAACACGCATCGTTAATCAAAGAATTAGTCCAATTGGAAAGAAGTTATTCACAAAGCAAAACCTGATAGCATTCGCAGTATTTCTTCAGACAATTCGACTTCTTGCAGTTGCATCCTCTTTTGTGCCTTGCCGAAGCTGGGGTTTTATTAAGTTCATCCTTCCAACCAAGAAAATTGAAGAATTTTAAGGGTCACAAAAAAAGATTGAAAAGAACCACAGAAGATTACAACCAAACTTACCCAGGTTTCAGACATGGTATCAGAAGATTGTATCACCTTTGGAGCAAAAGCAAGAGGGTTACGTGATTCTATCTGCTTCCTTGTTGCAAGGACAGTTTCTTCGTGAATGGGCTTGTTGAGGCAATCTTGACAAGCACATGGCCCAATACAGTAAACGCCGGCGGCAAAGCATTCACAGTAGCTGCAGAAAACTACTAAGTCAAGCTCAAAGGACTGATCTTTAGATTATTCATAAAGAACACGCACAAAAACTCATCAGTTTCCTTGAGATACTTGACTACCCAATCAAATACTCACAGCTTCAAGCACTTGGACTTTTTGCAGTTGCAGCGTTTGCAAGACTCTGGTTCACCACTAAGATCTCTGTGCCTGCAAACACGTATCAGCAAAGCGAAAAACTTTTATCCTGAGATGAAAAGAAAAACAGTCATAATAACTTCTTTGAGTTCAGGCATGCCTTTTCTTTTGGGGACTAAGCTGGTTAAGCTCTTCATAGCACATGGAAGCACTTGTAGGATCATATTCCATAAGCTGAAGACTCTTCACAGCAGGATCAACCTCATTTTCAGAGTTCACTGGATTCAAATTCTCCTGGTCAGTTGTAGATAACTGAGAGGAGGGATCAGGAAGCAGTTTTTCATGCTTCAAGGTTTTTGAGGATGATGTCAGCGCATTTAGGTGCAAACCGATCCCGGGTAAAATACGCTTCTCGGTAGAACTCACTCCCTGATTGAAAAGAATATGCTGCTTATCGTTTGACTCTTTATTGTCATTAACCTGTTGTACTGTAAGGGAAGAATCGTAGCTTTTCCGATTAGGTTGTGCCGGCTCGAAATCCAAACAGCGCCTTCTTATACCACGATACAAGTCAGCAGACATCTGCATTACAAGGGAGAGAAGTTGCTTCATTGAGGAATAATATTCCATTTACGATGGTTACCCATTCGTTAATAATTATGCTTGGAAATGCAAAGAGAAATAAGACTACTACACAAGATCAGTTAGCTTTAGGGGAGATGCCACTCAATATCCAAGAAACAGAATGTGCTAAGATTTGGAAAGCCAGGGTGAAGTATCAAAAAGTAAGCCATAGATACGGTTATCGAAAGCTTTATGAGGTAAAAGAACGACTGTTGCTTGTCTTTACCTTGGAGCCACATGGCACCAGAACCTTAGCATCACCACCCTTGTTGTTTTTAAAACATTCGTCCATCTCGGTTTGTCCATCGCCATCCGGAAAGTGAGATTCAGAGGACAAAAAGGAATGACCTTCTGTTTCATATTGCTCAAGAGTAGAAGCCTGATGTAATAACAATTGCCTATTCTCTGCAGCAGTTAAAATTTCATGTCGAGCAGCATTCGGCACCATAGAAGCAAGAAGACTGGAGGATGTATCTGGTGAAGTTTGAACCAGTCCCCGGAAAGCAATTGCATCGTTAGGGGAGCTAAAGATGAGAACCTCAGTTGATTTCGAGTCCAAACCATCCAAGGAGAATTGCATCAGTTCCCTATTCTGTCCAGAGATCCCTTCAGCATCCCTTTTAGCTTTGGATTCATGATCTTCAGAGTGTTGTAGAAGATGCAAACCATCAGGGGGCTGAACAATGCGTTCTGCATTTGCCTCGGGAGATGTCGAGTCACAATCTGGACTGCCGCAGTCATACTTTAATGCCTGGGATAGTTCAATGACAAATTCTAAGGATTCATCTGCGGGACCAATCAAAGTTTCTCCAGCATTTATACCAATGTCAAAGTTCCCTGGCAGCTCATTTCCATTCTCGTTCTGTTCGGTATCGGTTGTATTATTCACGCCATTTACAGGTGTGATTTCACCTTCATTTTCTGATTGATCTTTAGCATTTTTTAGGTCCAATTCCTGATGCCTATGCAGAGAAACGGACATTGTTAATGAGAACATGCTGACACAAAACATGAAATTGTCATCCAGTTCATCATAAGGTTGAGGATTCAGCAGTCAAAAACAATTACCTCTTCAGAAATCTGGACTCTCTGTGGTAATTGACTTGAGGTGAAGAGAAAATCGAAGGAAGAGATGCGAAGCTCAGCGAGCTGAATGGCTGAGGAACGTCTGTAGACTTAACTGGCTTTATAGGGGAGAGGCTGTTGAGGTAATTGAAAACCGGGGAATCCTGCACATCAAAATTCATCTCTCAAACCATCAGAATGGTCGAAACTCACCATAATGGTCGAACCAATACAGAAATCTGGCCGAAACAGACATAATTTTTTTTGGGAACTCTCCAAGTTAAACAGCGAGTCTTTCCACATCCAGATCTTTTGTCAAAACGTCAATTTTCTGGCAAATCGAGCTAAGAAGTCAAAACAGAGATCCCGCCATTTCAGCAGATTCTCATCAGCTGGGTCTTGACCAAATATCCACATCACCCGCATAAAACCCAAAAAATCAACAATTTTTGAAGAACCCCAGCAACAGACAGACAACGGAGACTTCATTTCCACCAAAACAACTCCAAGAACAGCGACACCCAATTCCCCACCCCCCCTTCTCCCAAATCCCCACCTGGGGTTCATCTAGCATGCAGCACAACCGACCAACAAAGCTCAGAAACCTCCACACAACTCTCCACCGCTGAGAACAGTAAAAAAAAGCAAAGCAAGAGATGGGTGGGGTGGGAATGAATGATTAGATAAAGGGGAAAAGACCTCAAACTTGGAGACGGCGCTGGAGATCTGCTGGGTCTTGTCAGGGGTGCCCATCTCCAAACATCACTGCCACAATCCCTTCCACCACTGGAACAATCCAACCCACATCCTCGAGCTGCGAGTTGACTGACTCTGTGGAAGAGAGGACAGATATAGTCAAGGTAGGGAGCGGGAAGGCGGGAGGGAGGGAGTGTTTCAGTGTGGATGTGGACTCCAGTGTCCAGTGGGACCCACACAGATACAACAATTTCCTCTTATTACAACAAAAAGCCAGAAAGACAAAGCCACCTGTCCTCCTCTCCCTAATTAATTAATTAAAGAACATTTAATTTGTTTAATGATTATTTATTTATTTGCCAAAATCCCAAATCCGAGGTATTATTATTAATTTGTGATCGTGTGTGCAAGAAAGACAATCATCGCGAAATCACAACATCTCTTTTTCAAATTTATATGTACATGCTTTTTTTTTTACTTTATCAATTTTTGGTGATACAAATCATGCCTTGCTTGTGTATGAAGTTTACCACCAACCCTTTTCTGAAATTATAGTTATAGTTACTCTAACCGTTCCTATGTACTCGATCAGTCTACAGTGGAATCTCGTAGGCGTGGGGAACTATACACAGGTGCTTGGAAACATGCGCCCAAACTCGAGGAAATTTATCGAGAATTTGCAGGGAGGTTAAATGTCTTATCAGAATTCTCGCGTAGGTGTGCATTAAGTTATTCAAATCAGTATGTCTTCTGGTTGAGTAGGCTTTGCACTCCGGAAGAGAAGTGATCCTGTCATGTAGGTTTCTTAGATAAATATAAATCGAGACCTTCCAAAGACCTCTCCCTTCTCTCTAACCCCTTGACCCAGTTCCGGCGGAGCCCCTCCCGTCCTGGGTGTGGCTAAGCCCACCCACCGTTTTGTTCGCCGATAAGGTTGGCGTAGGACTTAGATTTGGTTTTCTTTGCTTCTTGTTGTTTTCTATTCGGACCTGGCCGGCGGAAATTTTTTAGAATTTGGGTTCCTTTTTTCCTTTGTCTTCTGCCCGAATCTGGCCGGCGAAGACGTCTTTCTCTTGTTCTTGTTGGTCTCTTCCTGGATTTGGCCGGAGGAGGTTTCTGGGCGTCCCAGATATGGGTTCCCTGTTATGAGGAGGAGGGAACAGAACAGGGGAGAAGGTGGTTGAGGAACAAACTGAGAATTTGGAGGGAGGAGCCCTAACGGCGGTGTCCGTTGTGGGGACCGTTAAACAGAAAGAGGGCGGGCCAATCATTGAGAGGCCGGAGGTCCAGATAAGGCCGAAGAAGGATGGGCTGGTAGCGACAAACTCAAGCCTCGAAGCCTCGGTTAATAAGGAATGGGAAGAGGACGAAATTGGGAAGAATAAGCAGATTGGAGGATGTAAAAAATAGAAATGAGGTGGTTGCAACAGATGACTGCAACAAACGAATGCACAACGGAATGCTGGGGGGCTGCGGGGAGAAGGAATAAGAGAACGGACAGAAGAAAGAGAAAAGTTAGTTTTTAGATTTTTATGGTGTCTGTAAGGATGAGGATAAAAAAATGTGCAGAGGAATGATTAGGAGGTGAGTCGTGTTCTGGGTTAAGGAGGGCCAGGTGTTGGTCTATGAGAAACAAGGAGAAGTGTTTACTAGTGTAGTGTGGACATCTGGGTGTTTGTGTGTTTTCTTCTCTGAGTTTTTAATGGAAATCCAGCTTCGTTTGTTTGTTGTTTGATTTTCCATGTATCAACCTGGTATCAGAGCGCGAAGGCTCGATTTCCAGACAGATTAATGCCCGTTGCAGATTTCACGCACGCAAGACAGGCAGCCATGGAAGCCGATTCTATAAAGGAGTTGATGCAGGAGCTCATGAGGAAATTTGATGGAATGGGAGCACAAATTGCAGGTCTATCAGAACGGATGGATGAGATGGAACGGAGAAGTAGAGGGAAGCAAAGGGAAACTTCGGAAGAAGTAAACTCTGGGGGAGGACGTTTATATTATAGCCCAAGACCGGACGATCGAGTTACGAGGCACGTGAAGATAGAGTTCCCCTCGTTTGATGGTAGTAATGTGCAGGAGTGGATTTTTAAGTGTGAAAGATATTTCGAGTTGGATGAAACACCGGTGGACATGCGTGTGAGTGTGACTTCGATTCATTTGAATGGACCCGCAATAGAGTGGCATTATGCTTTTATCAGAAACAGGGAGCTTAAAGGACCAATCAGTTGGGCTGAATATTCTGGGGGTATGCTTCTGAGATTTGGTCGAATGAGCTTTCAAGACCCATTGTAATGCTCAAGGAGTTGAGGGAAGGGAAGAGTTATTCAGCATATGTAGACGAATTTGTCTCCTTGGTGACGAAGGTGGAACTTTCTCATGAGGATCAAGTGGCCATGTTCATTGGAGGCCTAAAAAAGGAAAATAGGAGGCTGATGACAGCGTTTAATCCCAGAACATTACAACATGCAATTGCGTTAGGAAAAACGTTATCAATGAAGAGGAGGGAGGAAGTAGAGAAGGACTTTCTAGAGTGAACAGGGGTGAACAGTGGTCTGGATTGCCCAGAGGAGCACTTGTGTCACCCATTAATAGAATTAACCAACGTTGGGCGACTGGGGGCAGACCGAATGAGAACGGAGCGAGAGCAGCGGGATTAGGTGGATGCAGAGTGACAGCTTACCAACCACCACATAAGAGGATAACCCCAGCAGAAATGGAAGATAGAAGGCTGAAAGGACTCTGTTTCTGGTGTGACGAGAAGTATACGTTCAACCATAAGTGTAATAGCAGAAGGAATGCGATCATGTTAAGGGATGAAGAGGAACCTAGGGAAGAAGAAGTATTGGGTTTCGAAGAGAATTTTGCAGTAGATGGCAGTAATGTAAAGTCAGGTGCAGATTTTATGGGAACGAAAGAGGCAAGGAAACTAGAAACTAATGAGACAGAAGTGGAAGAAGGGTTACCGGTGATCTCTTTACATGCTTTACATGGGGTGGCATTATCACTTAAAAATAAAACAATGAAGGTGATCGGAAGATATAAGAGGAGAAGATTGACAATATTAATAGATTCTGGGAGTACCCATAACTTTCTAGACGCGGAAGTGGCTAAAAGAGTTGGGTGTAAGTTGGAAGCGATACCCAGCAGGGGTGTTATGGTGGCGAATGGTGAAGAGGTGAGATGCATGTCCATGATAAGGACGTTTGCGTGGGAGATGCAAGGGACAGCATACCAAGCCAGAGTACTTGTAATGCCTATTAAAGGGTGTGAAGTAATTTTGGGAATGGAATGGCTCAGCTCTCTGGGAACTGTGGTGTGGGATTTTGCCAGCCTAACAATGAGCTATAAGTGGGATGGCAAGGAGGTGAAGTTAGCGGCGGGTGAAGGTGAATTTATAAGAGTGACTGAAGGGGCCTTCTTAATCGATTCTAATGATATGGGCTTACTACTAGTTCCTAACCAGAATTCAAGTGAGACTTCGGATCAAAACCAGGGTGTTCTGACACCAATTCAGGAAGTCTTGAGGAGGTTTGAAGCTCTATTCGAAGATCCTAGAGGGCTACCCCCGCAGAGAGGACATGACCATGGTATTCCGTTGGAGGAGGGTGTGCGAGGCTTAAGTTTAAGGCCTTATAGATATTCAAGTGCACAGAAGGACATAATAGAGAAGTTGGTGCAAGAAATGTTTCAGTCGGGGATAATTCGGCACAGTAGCAGTCCTTTTGCTTCCCCGGTGGTCTTAGTCAAGAAGGACAATAGCTGGAGGCTTTGTGTTGATTATAGGGAATTGAACAAAAGGACAATCAAAGACAAGTTTCCTATTCCAGTAATTGAAGAATTGCTAGACGAATTACATAGCGCGAGGCTTTTTTCTAAGCTGGATCTACGCTCTGGTTACCACCAAATACGGGTATGTGACGCGGACATTCCTAAAACAGCATTTAAGACTCACGAGGGGCATTATGAGTTCTTGGTCATGCCATTTGGCTTGACCAACGCTCCCTCGACATTCCAAAGTTTGATGAATGAGGTATTCCGTCCTTACTTAAGGAAGTTCGTGTTGGTGTTTTTCGACGATATATTAGTGTACAGCTCTACCTTGGAAGCCCATGTTGTTCATCTGTCAGTGGTGTTGGAGGTATTACAAAGGCATTGTCTCTTTGCAAAGTTGAGTAAATGTTCTTTTGCCAAACGGAAAGTAGAGTATTTGGGGCATTTCATTGAGGCTGGAGGAGTATCTACGGATTCTCGAAAGCTGGAAGCAATACAGCAATGGCCAATACCAAAAACGGTTAAACAGTTGCGAGGGTTCTTGGGGCTCACAGGTTACTACAGGAGGTTTGTAAGGGGATATGGTGCACTCAGTAAGCCTTTGACTCAATTGCTTAAGAAGGATTCATTTAAGTGGTCAATAGAAGCGCAGGAGGCATTCGACAGGTTAAAGGAAGCCATGATAACTACACCTACCTTGGCACTACCTGATTTCAATCAAGAATTGGTGGTAGAGACGGATGCAAGTCAGGCTGGAATTGGGGCAGTCTTAATGCAAAAAGGACGTCCAATTGCGTTTATCAGTAAGGCATTAGCACTCAGACACTTGAGTCTATCGGTATACGAGAAGGAGTTACTATCCATAGTCTATGCGGTGGACAAATGGAGACATTATTTAATTGGGAGGCATTTTATTATAAAGACAGATCATCAGAGCTTAAAATTCCTATTAGAGCAAAAATTGCAAAATGAGATGCAATTCAGGTGGTTGACTAAATTGTTGGGGTACGATTATGAGATTAGTTACAAGAAAGGGAAAGAAAATGTTGTAGTGGATGCTCTTTCAAGAATTCCTGGAGCGGAAGTAATGGCTGTGGTCTTAGATTTGCATCAAGGCACTTTGTTGGATGCTATTAAAACAAGCTGGCGGCATGACTCAAATCTGCAGCAATTAGTTAGTAAGGTGCAGAAAGGAGAATCTAAGTCATTTGCCATTAAGCAGGGTTTGTTGTTAAGAAAAAGGAAATTGGTTGTGGGGGATAATAGAGAGTTAAAAGACCAGATAATAGCTATTTTTCATGCATCCTCAGCTGGTGGTCATTCTGGTGTTAATGGCACAACTAAGAAGATTGCTGGTTTTTGCTATTGGAAGGAGTTGGAGAAGGATGTTAGAGATTACATTTGAGCTTGTGCTGTTTGCCAGAAGTGTAAGTACGACTTAGCTGCTTCTCCAGGTCTACTACAGCCACTGCCGGTGCCGAAGGCAATTTGGACAGATATTAGCATGGATTTCATTGTTGGTTTGCCTAAGTCCATGGGAAATGAGGTAATTATGGTGGTGGTGGATAGGCTGACTAAGTACGCTCATTTTGCAGCACTTCAACATCCTTATACAGCAAACAAGGTGGCTGAGTTGTTTCTTAATATAGTGTTTAAGCTACATGGGATGCCCATCACAATCACCAGCGATCGGGATGCTATTTTTCTTAGTGAATTCTGGCAAGAGTTATTCAAACTACAAGGGGTGGATTTGCGGTTGTCTACTGCGTATCATCCGCAAACGGATGGACAAACGGAGGTGGTCAATAGATGCCTTGAAACCTATTTGAGGTGTATGTGTTCGGATTGCCCTAATCAATGGTGTAAATGGTTACCGTTGGCGGAACGGTGGTATAATACCACTTTTCATTTGACCATTCGCATGTCTCCTTTCAAGGCTCTATATGGGTATGAACCTCCTCTACATCTTCCTTACATCAAGGGTACAACAACTCAAAGGGCAGTGGACTTAGAGCTCACAAGAAGGGAGGAAATGGTTCAGCTACTACGGTTTCACATTCATAGAGCTCAGAATCGAATGCAACAACTCGCAAACAGGAAGAGATCAGACAGAACATTCAAGGTGGGGGAGTGGGTGTATGTCAAGTTACAGCCGTACAAGCAAAGTTCTGTAGAAGGGAGGCATTCAGGGAAATTAGTACCCCTATTTTTTGGTCCGTATCAAATTATAGATAAGGTAGGTCAAGTGGCTTACAAGCTAAATCTAACCGAGGCATCTCAGATCCATCACACATTTCATGTATCTCGGCTGAAACTAGCAGTTGGAGCTGATGTACCTACCTCATCTCAGTTGCCGGGGGAAGATCGAGAGGACCCTGTTCCTGAATACATTATGCAACGAAGGTTAGTAAAAAGGAGAAACAAGGCTGCTGTGCATGTTTTGGTTAAATAGAAGAATCAACCAGAAATAGAGGCGACATGGGAATACCTAGATGAGCTGCAGCGAGATTATCCTCATATCACTCTTGAGGACAAGGGTGATTTTGAGGGGAGGGCAGTGTTACGAGGAGGAGGGAACAGATCAGGGGAGAAGGTGGTTGAGGAATAAACTGAGAATTTGGAGGGAGGAGCCCTAACGGCGGTGTCCGTTGTGGGGACCGTTAAACAGAAAGAGGGCGGGCCAATCATTGAGAGGCCGAAGGTCCAGATAAGGCCGAAGAAGGATGGGCTGGTAGCGACAAACTCAAGCCTCGAAGCCTCGGTTAATAAGGAATGGGAAGAGGATGAAATTGGGAAGAATAAGCAGATTGGAGGATGTAAAAAATAGGAATGAGGTGGTTGCAACAGATGACTGCAACAAACGAAGGCACAACGGAATGCTGGGGGGCTGCGGGGAGAAGGAATAAGAGAACGGACAGAAGAAAGAGAAAAGTTAGTTTTTAGATTTTTATGGTGTCTGTAAGGATGAGGATAAAAAAATGTACAGAGGAATGATTAGGAGGTGAGTCGTGTTCTGGGTAAGGAGGGCCAGGTGTTGGTCTATGAGAAACAAGGAGAAGTGTTTACTGGTGTAGTGTGGACATCTGGGTGTTTGTGTGTTTTCTTCTCTGAGTTTTTAATGGAAATCCAGTTTCGTTTGTTTGTTGTTTGATTTTCCATGTATCATTCCCTTTGTTTCTTTGTTGTGGGGATCTCCTTTCGTGGGTTCCCCTTCAGATATGGTTTTTGGGTTTCCTCTTCCTCGTTTTTTTGTTGAAGGGAGGAGGGTATCCTCATATTTAGGTGCCGCCTTGAGTTTGCTCTTCGTGCTTTCCCAAGCTCTTGGTCCAGATCTGAGAACAAGGTTTTTCCCGTTTCTGGAATGGTGGTCCTTCGGTGCTTCTCTCCGGCTGGTCGCCAAGGATCGAAGGTGCTGTGGTCAGCGCCGCTGTGCCTGCTGGAGGAGGGCTATGGCGGAATGGTTAACGCCTTGGGCTGACTGGCACGTTTCCAGTACTTGGTGGGTTGCCGCCGATGTCGCTGCGGAAGACCCACGTTTATGATCTGGGTTCAGCTTTGCGTCTCTGTCCGGCTTCGGATGGGGATGCGTGTGGCTCCTCGGCGGTCCTCGTCTCGAGTGCTCTGCAGCGGCTTGCTGCGCGTCCTTTGGTTATGTGCAGCGACGGGTGGAAGCTTCCGATGGCGAGTCGCGAGGAGCAGCGGCTTGGTTTCCGTACTGTCTATATGGAAACCCTAGTTCCTGGCGCCATATTAGTTGCCATCTCCCTTGCCACGTGCTGCCACATCAGCGGAGTTGTCCTAGTCGGCACCGCCACGTCAACATGAGGGTGACATGGTGGAAGGGTTAGCGCCACCTGTCAGCGTCTGTTCCTCCACTCTACGGACGTCATCGACTGGGCTCCCTTAGTTGTCCTATTCCACCGAAAACCTCCCATCGTCCTTTCTCTTTGTCGAGGTATGAAAGGGCCCTTCATATCTTGGCTTTGCTGGGAGCGTGTACTGCGTGTGGTGTCACGGGGGGAGGGGGCCCATGGCAGGCTTCTAGGATGGATGGGAGCATGCATAATACATTTTGGAATGAAAGATGAGTGTTGGCTGGTTGGAATTTGGATGTAGTGGGAGTTGGCGGGATGGGACTTTGCTCCTGGCATAGCTGCTTCTAGTGCTGTTACTGTTGATTGGCTGCCAGGGTTGGCATCTGCTGGCTTCGGAGGTGGTTCGGTGTGATGTTATGGAACTGAGTCGCTAGTGGATTCAATAAGCCTGAGGGCAGGTTATATGATTGTGTTAGATGTTGTTCCATGGTACCCCTGTGTGAGTTTAGATCTGTACCCCTGCGTGGGTGTTGGGTGTTCTCTCTCTCTCGAGTGGGATTGGGTTGGGACCCGTTGTAACTCTTGCAATTATTAATTGACATTAAAAAAAAAAAGAAATTCATTACCTTAAGAAACCCTATCCGACAAAAAAAGTAGCTTATGTGGTTTCTAAATATTGAAACTTTTATAAGTCTAAAGCCACCTATCCCACGAAAAGAAAATGCTCCCAAACTAACATATAAGGCCAATGAGTGGACTCGTTGGACTTATATGCTGGATTTAGGAGTGGATTGGTTCGAGATTTTCTACAATAAGAGTCTAGAATAATATGAGCATGGATTTGATGGGATGTATTTAAAGTTTTTATAAACCAAAAGCTCAAGACCCACGTTAGACCAAACTAGATATAAGGCCAATGGACCAATATTTCTATTGCCAATTGATTTTAGAGTGGACTAGGCTTATATATTAGGATTGACAGTGAGCAGACTCGAGATTTTTCACACTAAACATATTTAAATACACACTAAATGGTTTTGACATTCTAGTGAGCAAAATGGCAACTGAGTAATCACCAATTCCGATAGTAACAAAACTTTAGCGACTCATGATCTAGTTTTGTTACCATTTTTCGTCCTTGGAACTTTATTATAATTAATTTATTATGTTCTACGCGATACAATATTGGGGTTTTATACGTTGATTGTGATATTTATAGTTAATTTTGTTTTTCGGACAGTAAGACAATCTTTCCCTCGTAGTCTAGACAGAAACAGAAAGGAAGGATCTGGGTCAATGATCATAAGGATGCGAAAGATCAACGTTTCTTTCTTTGACTGTTTTTTACGGTTGCAGTGCTTCTGGTTTCTTTGACTGTTTTTTAAGGCAAAATTTTAAGTTATGGCCTCAACTATTGACCAACTTCTTGTTTTGGCCTAAACTTTGTTTGTTATATGATTTTGACCCGAACTTCTATTTTAACCTATTTTATGGCCAGACAACGACGACGTTACGGAGCTTCCTGACGTGGACATAACGACAGTTGATGGGGATCCGAGGTGGCAATATTTTCACTCTCCACGTCACTCTCCACCTCGGATCCACCTCAGCTGCCGTTATGTCCACGTTAGAAAGTTCCGTAACGTCGTTGATGTCTGGCCATAAAATAGGTTAAAATAGAAGTTCGAGTCAAAATCATATAACAAACAAAGTTTATGCCAAAGCAGAAAGTTGGTCAACAGTTGAGGCCATAATTTAATATTTTGCCTTTTTTTTAATGTTGTCACTCGAAAGATGCATCCGGTCGGAATTTGATTACTTGGCAGTCGACTCAATATCCCAATCCACCCCCGTTATTTCTTGTCCTCGAAATTGTGGACCTCTTCATTTTCTGGACATAATCGTCGTGGTTTCACAAGAATGTATGTCCATCGCATATCTTGTTATACCCAGAGCGACCTCCGGATTTCGGTTGCCGAACTCGTTAAGACATCTGAGGAACGATCAAATGATGCAGACAGATGCTTTGGAGGGGATCCATTTGCCCCTGCAGCTGATGCCGGAAAACACAGGCGTCGCTGATTCTCTTCCTCGATTACTAAAGGAAAGAAAGAAAACAACAAAACAGTCACACCCTTCCACAAGTCGGAGGGTTGATGACAGAACCACCACCGTCGAAGTGACCGGAATCTCCACTCTACGATTCTCTACCCCCTTCGCGCTATCCCTGCTCAGTCTTCCTCCTATCCCCTTCTTTCACAATTTTCCATACCCTTTCCCCATACCCAACACACCTCCTTATAATCCTCGAGTCCCCAAGAAGCCTGTGAGCCCGTGTGAAGCCCACCATCCGGCCCCCTGGGCTTGGTCTCCTTTCCATGCAACAGCAGCTCTTAACAACTCGGTATCTCGACATATATACTAACATGTTATGACGACTTCGTATTGGCATTCTTCTTGTGTTTCGACCGACTGCGTTGGCCTCTTCGAAAGACGGCCGCCAGAGGAACTTGCTACCATTTGCCGTTCGCAAGCCGGCCTGCACATACCGTGGTTGTCGATGTAGTTTCTTGAAATTTTTATTGAGATTTGTTTTATGAAAATGACCGAACATTGTTTCTCATGCGACAGTGATTATGGTCTATGTAAATCAAATGATTGGCACGATCCAATACAGAAAAAAAATGAATCAAATCCAAAAGAGTGTGTAGTGAATAGGACATCATAGGACATTACAATGGGATAGTGGTAATAAAACAGGGTCCAGGTCGATGCCCGCCCGACTAGCATGGCGACTGTGGCTGGAGAAACGGCGGAGGACGACTTTGAATACTCGATTCATTATGTGTTTCTGCTGTCGTAGTGTGAGTATTCGTACAGAAAAAATGAAGTTCTTATTTTCTTGTGTCCCGTGTTCTTGACCATCATGGGTACAATATGCTGTTGTTGGACGAAGGGGTCATTTTGTTTAATGCTGCTTACTTGTTCAAAGGTCTGTTTCAATCTTCATTGAACTCGTATATCTCCCGGCGAACCCTGCAATCAATCAGCTGAAACTGGGCGCCGTAGTTTCGCTGGCACTGGTTGATGAGCAAGTCGTGAGCCCTGATGACACATGCGTAGCAGTCGATCCGAGTGAGCTTTCCGTTGCAGGCCGCATGTGCCCAGCATTGGAAATCCGTAGTTTCGTCAAGGATGCTGGCGTAGTAGTTGTAACCATTGTCAGCAACGTTTCTCACGGCCATATCAAGAACCTCATCCATTTTCTGAACATGATTGTCTTCATTCCAGTTGAAAGTTTCTCCGTTGCAAATCTTGTAATCCAATGTCACGTTCGGAGTTGCGTTACCGGACTCGAAAAGGCAAGCGAATCCGAGGAACAAGCAAATGATGCAGTTCCTCCGGAAGGATTCCATCTTCCCTGCAGCGCTCAAGACTCGGTATTGACATAAATAATAATCTGTCATGACAACTTTCATCACTCTTTACAATGAAATGCTTGGTTCATTCGGTGAAAGCTATTTTTATTCCAAATTTCAACCACAAGCGTTCTCCACGAGTCCCTCCCGGAGGGCTTGTACAGCTTCGATTAGGCAGTTATGCCGTCCTTTATACTATCAGGAGATATTTTACGCGAGGAAAGTACTCCGAACCACTGATTCGAGAATGCAAGGTTGCCCCTCTCATGAGATCGAAACGAAGATTTCGGACAAAAGAAAGCTCGACTCCAAGGATAAACAGCTTGGCAATTCTTGTGATTGTTGTCGGCAAGGTCCTCGTACTAAGCTCGGGTAATTACCTTTCCAGAAAAACCACAGAGCGTCCCATGTAGAAGTATCGAACAACAGAAGGTCCCGTGGCCTTGTTAACCGTTTTTGGTCCACAAAAATTTAATGGCATATAAAAATTTCTCTACGAGTCAAATAGAATGCCGTACTCGAAGACCACCTGCACGTACGGCAGTTGCCGTTGGAGCCGCCATGATTCTTTGGTCGGAATTCATTGTCTCTGCAGACCTCAACAACTCGGCATCAACATATATACTAATACGTTGTGCATGATAGCTTGTTAAGATATATGTCATCATCTCTTATCGAGCTTCTGTGAATTTTGGTACTTGCTGTTGATTTGATTTTTGGACAAATTAACAGTAAATACTGGCACAACTAGCTTTCAAGAGATTTGAACGACGGATTTGGACAGAAGCTTGCTAAAGCTCTCCCCTCAGGACAAACGTTGGCGGTTTCAATGATCATCGATAACAAGGTGCTCGTGCTTATCAAGAAACGAAGGGAAGACGATGAAGGCAGTCCAAGATCCGTCCAAGGATCGAATGTTCGATGGCGCTGGCAGTAGTTCTTTAAAATTTACAGTAGTTCTTGTTATCAGTGTTTTGTTAGCAAGAATTTATTTAAAATAAGTTCTCTCGCCGAGGCAAAAAATGGGCAGTTCTCGAAGCCTGCCTGATGTATCGTAATTGTCGTCCGAGCTGCTAAGCAAGATGCTTGCCTTTGTAACAATATAATGCGAGTTGGATCGAGCAAGGCCAAGTCGGGACCAACTCGAGAGGAGCACTCGAGACGCAAAGTACCTTCATGATGCTGAAGCAGTCGAGTTGATTCGTCAACTCGAGAAGACAGGAGTCGTCTTGAGATAAGCTCTAACTCGAGACCCGGGAACTCGAGAGTGCGCAAGGCCAGGATTTGGTGACGGACGGCCCAACAAGACTCAGTTTTCTTAGTTTTACTTTTTTGGAAATTAGCTTTTGGTTTTTACTATTTTGGGCCTAATGGGGAGTTATGGTTATCCCATTTTTGGTCCTCTATAAATAGGACTCTTGTGATTAGGTTAAGACAGAACCTTTTAAACTTTTTACCCAAATTTGGCAGCCGTCAAGTTCTTGCATGAACTTTGCGCAACTTCTCTTATTGTTTGGTGAATTCCAAGCGTGGCGAGATTTTATCCGAGCGTTCCCATAGTCGATGGTGTTTCTGTATCCGGTTGTGTGATGTTCAACCCTCGTGGCAGTCCTGGTGATGCTTCGGCTGTATCCAGCGGCGGTCCGAGTCTTATCCCTCTCGTTTTTTCGGTTTGTTCGTTCGTGCGTTTGGTCGTCATTGTAGTATTTTCTCGTTTTCGCGGCTGGTAGCACCGGTTGGTATCAGAGCGCACGGTTGTAGAGCGTTGGGTTATTGAGTGTGCCGATTGTTGAGCGCTGATTGTTGTAGGGCGCTGGGTTATTGAGAGTGCAAGATTGTGTTGTGCGCTGGGTTATTTGAGAGCGGTGGTTGTCGTAGAGCGCAAATCTGTTGTTGAACGTACGGTGAAAGTGATGGCGAACAGATTCTGATGTGGGATGACGTTTGGGGAGGCACGTTCGGCTCGTTTAGAGCAGGAAGTTGAAGAGTTGTGTCATCAGGTATAGCAGCTACGAGCAGAAAGGAGGCAACCCAAACTACAGTCTCGTCGTCGAACGAGGGAAGCAGTACAGGGAAGCAATCCTCTTATCCAACAATCAAAATCAAATATCACATAAATGAAATCATGGCAAGCCCCAAAAACAAAAGCGAAAAACACAAATGATGATCCTAAAGAATGTGTAGTGATAGGACAACATCGGATCTTCACAATGAAATTAATTTAGTAATGGCAATAAAACAGGGTTGATGCTGCAGCAACTAGCATGGCGACTGCAGGAGAAATGGCGTAGGATGGTTTTGCATCAGATGTCGGGGTCACGTTTGAGCGGCTGCCTGTGGTGGAAGTTGGTGTAGATGTAGCGGTTGACGTTAAAGGGGGTGTAATGGTGGGTGTGGCACTGGATTCTGGTGGAAGGGACGGGGACTCTGCTTCGGGTACCGAAGATCCTGCCGGGGAAGACGTCGGAGATGCGACTGGAGCAGAGGAGCCTGGACCTGCCAATTTGTAGCATGGGGAACACTCAGATCAGATATCCTTTTAGTGATATGATACGAGACACGGCCGAATTCTATGTGTGTGACGTAAATAAAAACGTTACATACCTGGAGCAGGTGCGGTTGCGGGTGCATTGGCGGCAGCCTTGCACTGGAGGGGCACGCCAGGCATGTTACAAGCGCGAGGGAGGGAGATGGCGAGGGTCCTGTTGATGGGTATCTGGAAAGGGACGCTACCCGTGACGAGCAGGCACGCGCAACCTAGTCCGCCATTGGTGAGGTTCCTAAGGGACGTGCAGCAGTCAGAGGTGGGCGTGAGGGTCCCGTTGGAGCTGCTGTTGGTGACGAAGTTCATGCAAGGCATGAAGCTCGAGATCATCGCCGGCGTACATGCCGGAGGAGTCGTGGTCGGGATCTGGCCGCGTACGGGAGCCGCGACGGCCACAATCGCGACAGCCAGGGACACTAGGAACATGCATCTGGGGTTCATCTTTCTCTGTGTCGAATGTTTTTAGTTATGTAGGCTTGTGGTAGGGTGTGATGTGAATGGAATCACGTGGTTTATATAAGATGAAGGTTTTGAGAAATGATGATTTGGAGTTGGGGAAGATCAACTATTTCGACCCACTCCTCGCATAATTTAGATTATTTTCGATCCGATTGCTGGACAAGAGTTTTGGGGAGGATATATTTAGGTGAACGCTCGTCCTTGACTTTTAGGCTTATAACTAAAATGATGGTGACATGTTGATCAAGTCGAATCGATTCCGACTCAGAGTAAGGAATGTTGGGATGCCTAAACAATAGAAATACTCCCCATCTTCTTGCAACATCCCAAGGTTGTCAGATGTATTGTGTTTTGTGGTGTATTATTGTATTGTAGAAGGAGCTACCGCCGGCAGCTCGCGTCCTTCGTCGGGTCACAGCCATGGTGCCTGTAGCATCCACACTCAACCCGTCAGCCGGCACATCGGTGCGACAAACTTCCCTCAACCGGGGGCACCATAATCTTGGAGAATCAAACCCATCACTTAAATATACCAATTCATCTTGTTATGCATTCGACGGCCGGTTCTCCATCGGGCCGGGACACAGGGATCCCCAGGCACGACAGTTTACTTGACCCTGGGATCCAAGAACACCCCATCGACCGACTCGAGCGGCTCCTCCGCCATCCAATGCTCCCTCTCGGAGTTCTTCATGCTCATGTCGGTCGCGTCCAACCCTACAACATAAAAAATAACCATTCGTATTTTGTTAATGGGCCACCTTGCATAATTTTCATAACCAGGCCCGATAGATGAAGCCCAATAAAACGCGAAAAATAAGGCCCACGAATTCGCTCAACTTAACTAGCAAACCATAATCTGAATTTTCAGACAAATCATGGTATTTGAGTTGTTGAGTTTTGTAAAACGAGAACATTCTAGATTGGTCGGCAAATCCTTACTGAGGCTTGTTACCTGATAACTGTTTTCCATAAAACATAAAGCTTCAAAATTTTCTAAATAGTTCGAGAAATTGTTAATAGAAAATTCGTTTTACAGAAAAAGCTCGCTGTTAAACAGCGAACTCCTAACTAGATTTTGAAGCTAGTTGTTCCTAACATCGAATTAGGTGCATTATATGATTTTTGTTCTAAGGGAAGGGAACTGGTTGTTTGCAAACCACGAGTTCTTTACAAATGGAATTCGATGTTTGCAAACAACGATTTCTCTAACCTTATACTAAGAAAGAATTTTAAAAGTTAACGTCTTATCGAACAAAATATTCCCATCGAGTGGCTAACGAGACCATAAATCTTTCCCAACGGTTCAAACTTGTGCTAAAATGTGGGTTTGAATCCAAGCAACTTTTATGCCTCATGTTAGTGGGGAACATAATTATTTTGGTGTGTCCCCCATTGCAATTTATTTCAAGATTAATAATACTAATACTACAAAAATGGGGCCTCCTGTTTGGAATAATTCTTCTTGATAGGACCCAAAAATTAGAAAAAGGTAAAGAGCACTCGAAAACGAGGTAGAAATGATTGGAATCCTTTTCTTCTTTTCATGGGGACACTCTCATCCGGATAGGATGATTGGATATGTTCATTGTCTAGTTCTCTTAAACTAAGATCTAATGTGAAGAAACCTTTACCTAACTTACCATGTTTTATATCGAATTAATGAATGGACAATGTTAAAAAATGTGCACGTGACTTGTTTTATGGTATTTATAAAAAAGGTTTGGTTCATATAGTTCCACGTCAAATCCTTTTTTAAAAGAGGTTTCGAATTTAAATCTTACTTTATGAGAAAAAAATTAGTGTAAATAATTTCGGGTAATTTTTTTTTTATGCCAAAACTTTTTTAATAAAAAATTATACACAACCGGCCTAAGTTTTTAATATCCTCTAAACATTCGAAATTATAGAAGCAACAGTTAATTAAACCAGACTATTTGATGAGAAATCAATAGCTCGGGGTCGCACCGATAGTTACAATTAGCAGACAAGTATTGGCACAATACTAACAGCATACTTATCGGAATATATGTAATGTGGACTTTCTCCGCCAAACACTTCACTATGTGTCAACACATCTCGGATAAAATTAAGATGTGCATCAATGTGCTTATTTCGCTCGTGATACATCTTATTCTCTGATAGATGAATGACGCCCTTATGATCACAATTACTACTAGTTGCCTCTGATCAAATTCCAGATCACTTACCAGATCCCTCGTCCACAACACTTCTTTTACTGTCTCAGTAGTTGCCATATATTTTGCCTTTGTTGTACAAATCAACAATATGTTGCATTGTAGCTTTTCCAGCTAATCGAAACGTAACCAGTGATTGATCTTCTTTTATATAAATCACCTGCGAAATCTGAATCCACAAAACCTAATGTTAAACAAGAACTTGCTCTGAACATAAGCCCCACATTCACAGAAAATCTCAAATATCTGAGAATCCACTTTACTGCTTTCTGGTAAGCTTTATTGAATTAGTCATAAATCTATAACCACATTCACAACGTGTGCGATGTCAGGCCTAGTGCAAATTATGTCATACATAACATTACCAATGCCACTAGCATATAAAACACGCTCCATATATGAACATGGCGTACCTTTGTCAATGACCTCACTACAACATGCGTCTTATCCACCGTACTGACTCCAGTCACTCGACATTTTGAGTTGTTTCCAATTTAGACCTTACCTGAACCAACTCCAAGTGAGCCGAGAAATATTTTTCTTTTTTTGTCATGTGATAAGTGCATCCAAAATCAAGAATCTTCTCATACATGTAAAGTTGATTATGGCCGCAAAATCATTGTCGTCGCCATCTGTTGAGCTCGTTATCGTGACTTCGACTATGTTCCCTTTTGATGACAAACCTTCATCCGATTTCTTCTTTTCCTTGCAATCGACCCTTATTGCCACACATTCCAACAACTTTTTCCATGAGACTTCCCACGCTTCTTTGCCTTCCTACAAGACCCTTACCACCGCGTTGATGGTTCTCGCCTCTCTCGTCAACTGCAATTTTTTTGTTTCACTCTTGCGAACATTTTCGCGGAGAATTAGGCCTCTTACCTCACTGAACACCAAATTATTGTTCTCAGCCCAAAAACGATAGCCTCCCAACTTTTCGATAAACTCAACAACAAAATCGCAACTCACCTGAAATTTGCATCTCCACATAATTCAAATAATCAATCAATAAGCGAACTAAGGCAACCACTTACCAGGCCACCCTCTAACAACTTCTAAGTATATAGATTTTACATCATGAAAAAACTTATTCACAGCCAAAGACTTCCCATAAGTGATGGACAAAGTTTGCATTAAGTTGTACGAGGTCTTCTCGTTCCTATATGCTTAGGCCCACGTATCGAGTCCACAGCAGCCTAATCGTGTTCATGACTTTGGTATCCACGGTTCCCATAGTTACTTCTTCATATCTACTAATTTCTGCCCCTCAAGTTTCAAACGGTAGATTATCGTGACAATCACTCACGAAGTACCCCCATCACAAATATAATCCCCATATGTGTCGTAATCTAACCCATTTATCTATCTTGAGTTGTCCGGATATTATCCAAAAAGGACGGCACGAAGATTTATCCAGCGTCTCAAAACACATACACGAGACGCGAACGAACGTACCCACGACAGCGGCGCGGCCGATCAACCGATTGGTAGGGTTCGCAATCGACGGGTCCATGCGGGGCGCGCTAACTTAAATGGCTTACCTACGTCCATTTATGATCATTTTTTTACTTTGTTTTTTCGCTTTGGTTGGGAGTCGCTTTCCAAGTTCCATTATCGTGAGTGAACGAAGTAGACACGACTTTCACGTAATTTCCACTTCATCTAAATTAAAAAAAAAAGGGTCGTCCCCACACCACTTATTTCGATCACCTTTATAAATAATTTCATAAAAATCAAACTCATTGCGGTTCAGTTTGTCTTCATCGTAACTTGCATTATTGTCTTCTTTCTCCCCCCCTACAAACGTCCAGAGAGAACCAATGATGTAAGAATCAGGGACGAAAATCAGTATTATTGACTTTGCACGACGGTAAATAATGATCGTCCTTCGAGTAAAAAGAAGTGTCCGAGTCCGCACGATAAAAAACGACTTCGAGGAAGAGGGCTTGGGGATTGATTTGACTGAAGGGAGAGTGGTGTTTGATATAGACGTGTGTGAGGAATTTTTCACATTACGTGTAATGGAAGAGACAAACGGGGGGACCATGTTTAGAAGGGCATGGACCGACCCTAAAACCCTAAAACCACAATCTCACGTTCCAAATTTGTCCTTCACATCTAATATTTAGAGTTAGAGTAGCGCCGAATTCAACTAGACAAGAAACAACTCGATAATGTCGTACATTTTTCTATTTACTTTTTTGACCCGAATTAATATTTAAACTGACGCCGAGTCCAAGTATTATGATAGACGGGAATTAAATTTACGATCGAGCGACTCATTCTCGTAGACTCGATTTTAGCTAGTCTTTCGTAAATTAAATTTTTTCTTCTGCATCAATATTAATGATAGAATGATTCGTTGGATGAGCCAGTCGTATTTTCTTTTCCGGGGTCAACCAAATTTTACCGTAAAACCAATTAAAAATAAGAGTAGTTTGCTTAACTTACGTAGAAAGTTTCTAAGTTTCCGACATGGCACTATCTTTCTAACATACTTAGCCACTTACGATTTTTTGTCACCATTCGAGATAATGGGGTTAATTGTATCGCGTTAAAGTCAAAAGTTTGACGTGGAATGATAATCATACAAAAAGAGGACAAAAGATCAAAGAAATTAGACAAGTGAATCGGTCGAGATAATGCCGTATTCCCCCCCTTAAGAGTTTAGCTAGCAATTGAGAATTTCTTTTCGTAATTTCCATGCAATTTCTTTTCGACCAACATCAAAACAAGAGAAGCAGAAGACAAAGAAAATTAATCACCCGTCGTTTTCCTATCAATCCCATCGTGTCGAATCGTGGAGGTTTCGTCTAAATTCAAAGAAAGGAAAAATGGGAATCAACATCAACATCGATTAGAAAAAGATTAACAATGTAAGATTAGTCGTACAATAAATAAAATAAATATATATTATTGGCGTACGCGAAATTCCTCGGTGAGCCGAACCTAATTTGATTCTTGAAAATAATAAAAAATAAGGAGACAAAGAATTTACGTGGTTCGGTCAATCGACCTATTTATGGACAGAAAAAAATTCACTATAACAATGGAGTACCTCGTCAACTGTGAGAACACTTCTCTCATTCCCCGAAGCTCTGGTATGAAGCGCAGTGAATATAATAGCAACATTATGTGGATCTCCTTATTTGATCTTGTCGCCGATTATTTCCAAATCCAAAGATGCACATAACCAATTATCTATGTAGGATTTAACGGATATACCTTACGTCATTCTGAACATGAAGAATTTTTGTCTGAGAAAAAATTTGTTGCTCAGAGTCCTTGTCATGTACAGACTCTCCAGTCTAGTTCAAAGCCCGGCTGCTGTCGACTCCTTGAGCACGTTCGTCAGAACCTCGTTGGACAGACACAGTTGAACCGCTAAAAATGCTCTACCATCTATCTCCTCCCAGTTGTCAGAAATCAACTTCGAAGCGCTATTCGACTGATCTGCAAGAGCTTTCTCCAATCCACTCTGTACCAGTGGCGCCCTCATCTTGACTTGCCACAAGTCGAAATTCGTGCTTCCATCCAACTTCTTAATCTCGAACTTGCCATCGGCCATGGATCTCGATTATACACAACCGAGCTCTGATACCAATTGTTGGCGCACGCGGAAGCCCTCTGAAGTGAGTCGAATCGGATCCGATTCTTGATCGGAAGTTAATGAAAAGTAAGGAGACAAAGAATTTACGTGGTTCGATCAATCGACCTACATTTACGGTCGGAAAAAAGATTTCACTATTACAATAGAGTATAAACTTAGGTTGAGACCCTCTCTAACCACCTCGACCTACCCGAGTACAATATCCCGCTTCTCAGTAAGAAACAACCCCAAAGTGTTTCCCGTTTTTCGTGTATCCCTCTTCTACACTAAGGATTTGTTCTCTATTGTCTCTTTATCTCTTGTTTCGTATGACACATATTTATAGAATAAATACCCCACACATGTCAGAAATAAATATATTATGAGATATAATATAATATCATTCAATATATTTCCCTAAAGAGATATATTTTCTCCTCGTATATTTCACGAGCGAATAATATATTCTTTAAATTGTAATATATTTGGATCACAATCTTAACATATATATGTATATATACCGTAGTTGTTAAAGCGCAAAGCGCAAAAAAAGCGCAAAGTGCAAAGTACAAAGCGCGCTTTTGACATATAGGCATCAATGTTAATCTCTTTTCGAAGATTTGTTCGATGAATCCATTTCTAATATCAGTCTCGACAAACAGCACAAGATTTGATCAGAAATAAAAGAAATCGAAACCCACGTATATTTGAAAAGAGACAAACTGAGCTGGGAGTATGTTCTACCTAAGTATGTTCAACCTTAGAAATTAACCCCAACATAAATCAACCCCACAGAAATCAAAACGCCAACCCACGGAAATCAACTCCACATAAATCAAAACCCGCGTACGCAAGAGATAAGAAATTAGAAATCACAGTAAGAGAGGGAGGGTTTGGGTCGGGGTCCGACGGGGGGATGGGGTCCGGCGGGGTGACGGGGTCCACGAGGCAACGGGAAGGAAGGCTTCTGAGAGGGATGGCTTCTGGAAGGGAGGGAGGGAGGTTTTCCGTCTGGCGTTGGGAGGGAGTGCTTCAGACAGAAAAAAAGGAAAAATAGGATTTAGTATAGGGACCATTACGCCTTTGTCGCTTCGGCTGCACTTTGCGCCTCGCGCTTAAAGCCAGAAGCGTCTCCTAAACGCGCGCTTCATGCGGGCCGCTTCAAAGAGCTTGGGAGCGAAGCGCCGGAGATGCGCGTCGCAGCGCTTTATGCTTTAATCGCGCTTAAAGCTTTTGACAATAGTGATATATACGCACACGTTAGGGGACCCAAGAGAGAGTCATATCACATGAATGAGGCGCCATTATTTGGAGATGACATGTCGGCTTTTTTTCCCTCCCTTGCTATCACGCGTGATGCGACGAGAGAGACGCATATAAATCGTATCGACATTTAAGTCAATAATTATCATTGTGCCTCCTCCCTCCCTCCCAAATCGACACGAACATCTTACGTGGCAATACGATCGAAGAATAATTGCTGTCTAATTATCGTTTTGTAATACATGAACCTAAGATAACTACAAGAGGCACGTGGCATCATTGTGGCGATGACATCATTTGGGAAAGACGACGACGATAATTGAAGAAATGGAAAAGCTCGAGGAAAACGACCCGACTCTTTCATTACTACACGAGAGGGAGGAAGTGGGGACACCACAAATAAATGGACAACTTATCAGGTGAATGAGATTAAATCTTTTGTGATCAGCGTAGCAGATCGGGGAAACACGTTATCTTAGATTATCTCGTAACCTGAACGATTCTTACTTTGTTGCTTAAACCAACACCGCGACATAAAACGGGATAAGAGATCGACAGACAAGAAGGAGAGGAGGATTGCTTCCTACTGAATGACCGCAAGTTTGGACGAATCAATGCTATCTTAAGATGAGGATAGTATAGAGTATAGAGTATAGTATAGTTTTCTTTTTTTATATCAGAAGAGGATAAGAATCGTGTGAAACTCGTAGAAGGTGTGGATCGTGTCAAGGGGACAGGAGCCCCACTCGTGAACCATGCATGCACTGCCCACCCCAACTCTCTTTATATTCTTGTGGAGATTTTCTTTGTATTCTTGGAAGTTTAGGGTTTGGAATTGGAGCACTCGAATATTATTCCGATTAGGAATTTGACCGTAAATTTCTTAAGGGGTCTATGTTGCAATTAATGATTACATTACGAGTCCAATATTACACATTTATCTTTTTATTTTTATTTAAATTTTATATTAAGAGCTGAATGAAACCTAAAAAACTCCGAAAGTGTGTGTTTGGGAGAGGAATTTGTTGAAAATAAAAATATATACTATGTTACGCTTTCACCTAACAGTTCGAGCTTTTAGGACAGTTGGCGTTATCTGCTATACAACGATGATATCAGAGTCAGATTCGTTCCGTCGGATAAAGATTCCGAACGAGGACGTCCGATCTTCAGATAAAGATCCGATATGAGATTACGAGAAGGTGTTGGGATAGTTACACACCGAATAAAAAAAGTCTGGACTAACCCCTTAAATAGAATTGGAACATTTCACCTAATTATTAACTTTTAAGTTTAAGGAAATCCGATGACAAGATTTGTAACATAACTAATTTAAGTCTGATGCCCCGCACTAACTAAGAAAACCCTCGTCAAAAGAGTTAGGTCCGGCCCCCATCACTCCCGTTGTGAAAAGACCAAAACAACCCTACTTCCTCCCCTTAACTCTTGTCCGAACTTGGGATTTTGTCCTGTCAAAGTCTTTTTTTTTCCCCTTAATTATTCCCATCAGTTTGTGTGTGTCCCACTCCTTTCATCTCAATCCTTTTATCAAAATATTTAACAAGTGCTTATGATGAGTTTTGAGTTTCCTCGCTCGGTCCTTTTTTTCAACTCGAAATTATTACCATCATTTCTTTTTATTATCTTGTCAAATGATTCAAACAGAGCATTAGGCCCAAGTTATAATAAGAACTCGCTCTCTCTCTCCCCAGCAAACAGGCAAAGGCAGAAGGCAGGGAAGAAGCTGAATCTCTCCCCCTCCCCCCGGCAGTCGATAAATCAATATCGATCAGCCATTTTTCTTCTGGGTTTTGCCCGCATCATACTATGTAGTAGACCCAGGACCCAACCCCACCTCTGTTTTTGGCAACAGTAGGATTAGCAGCAGCAGAAGGAGCAGGCGCAGGGGAGAAGGAGTTGGGGTTATTGGAACTTGTGATTGCAGCTGAGTGGAGTTGCGGGGAGGAAGAGGAAAGGGGATTTTGCTTGATTTGGTTAAAAATCAGTGGAGTGGTTTTTGTGAGTAGTGGGTTTTTTTTTTTTTTTCCTCTCTCTTGTTTTCTTTCCTCCGCTGATTCTCATGCGCATGGCGCAATAAAAGCCTCCGTGGAGAAACCCCCATCACCCCCGGCACTCGATTGATTTTCGGGTCCTTGTCCCTCCTGGGTGATCTCGGGGTGGTTTGGGTTTGGTGTGTTAGAAGAGATATGGAGGTTGATGAGATATAGGAGGGGGTTCGGATATATTGAGAAACTTTTTGGGGTTGGGTTTTCTTTCGGGATTCTTATCGCGGGATTTCAGGTGGTTCCGAGAATGGGGGTCGTTTTGATTTTCGAGTGTTGATGTGGGAGAGAAAGACGAAGGAGATCGTTTATCTGGTTTTGTTTTATCTCTCTTGCGGAGAACTTCCCTCGTGACGCATAAGAAGAAACAGACAGTCGAAAAAACCGTCCCCACACCTGTTCGACGATTTTACCTTTGATCCAATGCATGGCGATCCCGCCGTGATCAAAGATTGGATCTTTCCCTGGTGATTGTCTCTCCTGTTTTTTTCTCCTGGGATCTTCTTCCTCCGCTGTTGTTTCTTGCTATGTTTTTTTTTTGGGTGTCTGATTGGAGTTTGTGATTTCTGTTTGTTTGCTTCTGCAGAAGTTTGAGATTCTACCGAGATTGTAGAGGAAACTCTTTTTGATGGCTGTGAACGGATTGCACGTCCAGCGCAGAGGAGGGTGCGGCAGCAGCAGCAAAGCGTCGTTCTTTGGCTTGCCGAAGCTGTTCACTAGCTTCACTACCGTGAAGGCGACCTCTGAGAACGATTCGGTCATAAGCCCAAAGTCCATTCTCGATGGGAAACCATTCTCCACTCTCCGGAACTCTTTCTTGTCTGACCCTAACAGTATCTCCCCTGTGACCCCGGATTCAAAGAGGGTGGTCATAGCCCTGGGAAGTAGTTCAACAGGGCTTGGTATTGCCAATGTTCTTCAGGACGAGGTATCGTCAGCAAAACTGGAGCCCCGACCTGCCTTGTTCGGTTCCAAGTTGAAGATCCAAATCACCCCTCTGACCAACAACAGCTCTGAAAAACCAAGCCCGAGATCCCCATCCGATTTCGGCATCAAGACCAAGAATTCCAACCCCGTTGGCAATAACTCGGAGATCCCATCTCCTATCCCTGACTGCGCCACCCCTGGTGCAGTGCCCTTCAGCAGATGCCTTTCCCCCAGGGAGATGGAAATGTCGGAGGACTACACATGCATCATCTCCCATGGGCCCAACCCGAAGACCACCCACATCTACTACGACTGCATCCTGGAGAGCTGCTGCGACAGCATCACTGAGTTCTCCGCCCCCTCGTCCCCGGAAACCAGAATTTTCCAGGATAATGGCCATCGGACGAAGAATTTCCTTAGCTTCTGTGATGGCTGCAACAAGAGTCTGGAGGAGAATGACATCTACATGTACAGGTATGATAAACTACTGTTAATGGGGTTAATCCTCCTTGAATTGGGTCCTCGAATATCATTTGTATTACTTCTTATTTTTGCTCCCTTTTGGAAATCAACAGGGGGGAGAAAGCATTCTGCAGTTGTGAGTGCAGGCTCAGGGAGATCCTCATGGAGGAGAGACTGGAGAAACTGAAATCATGAGTTTGCTTTTGTCTTTTCATGATTCTAGCAGTCATATTAGCATAGAATCTAGCACCATCTCATATTATTAATCCTTCCTGGGTAGTTTTCTCTTCTTTTCTTTTCCTTTTGGGCATAAATTGGAGGAGTTTCCTAGAGTTTGAGTTGGGAATACATAAAAAAAAAAATGGGTTGTTTTGAAGGAGTTCCTGTCAAAATTTGTCCCTCACATCCCCTTGGATCTGTTGTCCTAATTTTGGTTGTAATATTTTCATTTGATCAATGGAAGGGAGTGACTTCGTTTTCAACTACCGGGGAAAATTGCATCAATCCCCAGTCCATTAATCAGTTTAACAGATGCAATAATGTGAGGTTTTTTCCTCTTTTCTTGAGGTTTTCTGCAGCACTACAAGACAGATGACATAATGAGGGGGTTGCAGATTCTTCTTTTGGACACTGCTTGCAGTTTTGTCCTAACCCGCCTTTTCAATACATTGAATTTCATTTCCATCTCATCTAAAATCTTTTAATTGAGGCAAACGAGCAATCATTGAAGCTCCAAGGGTGGTGTGGATTAAACAAATGAAGATTTGTACATGGGTGCTTTTCCATTGTTTAAAAAATTGATTTTATATTTTTTTATTCCACATCTGATAAAACGGGTAAAGCACACGATACTTAAAAAATAGTTACAATAAATAGTTCGGAGTTTGAAATGTATAACACTAACGTACACGAATTTTCATTCCATGCTAGAAGATAATTCGTTTCATGAAAGAAGATTTGTATAAATGTTATAAAATTAATTTATAAAAATGGGTAAATAGTCAAAAGGGGGGAGAAATCGATAAATATTCATAAACGTAGCACATCTAACATTTAAAGAACACGTGATCCTTTTTATTAAAACATGTCTTAATGGGTCTTAACGTGAAAGGCGAACACGACCCGAAACCATCGTGACACAAACGTGTTATAGTCGGACCCAAACACAATAAAAATTACATATCATGTTCGTATCGTGATATCATGTATGTTCATATCATTCAAAAGTTGCTTATGAGTTGGGTGTGCAATCAATGTTCTTGGGGGATGCCCCCACGCTCTCCCTTATGTCATCCTCCCTATTATTAGACAGGGAGCATCTTTCTCTTAGGATATAAAACAGAAAAGAATTAATCTAATTGGCTCAATTATGAGTATTAGGGGTGAGCATAGGTTCCGAGTAAAACCGGGAATATGTCGGAACTGGTACCATAGGGTCGATGTCAGTACAGGTTCTCGAATAGATCGGGTAGGTTTTAGGTTCTAAATTTTACAAAACCGACGGTATCAAGTACGGTTCCAGGTTCTCCCCCCTGAACCAACCTGGAGAACCTGGAACCTAACCTAAATTTTACCCAACCCAACCCCATAACCTACCCTAAATCTTACCCAACCCAATAACCTAACTTAAATTTTACCCTACCACAAACAATTGTCCCCCTCTTCACAACAACATCTTCATCAAACGGTTCCAGGGGTTACGGTTTCTTACGGTAAGTCAGCTCCTAATCTACTTTTACCCTTCTCCCCCGTCTTGCCTTGTTAATTTTTATTTACGATTCTTTTTGGGTTAGGTTAGGTTGAGCCGTGGGTGATGGGAATATTTTCTTAAAAGTTTTTTTTTTTTTTTTTTCTGAACATAGCCGGTCAGGGGGTGATTCTGTGGGGTTTGGATTTTGATTTTGATGTAATTTGAGGCGTTAGTGTTCTGGATCATCTGTTTGGGTGTCTTAATCAGAATCGAAACACGAACCGCTCATAGGGCGACGCCGTTGACCGAACTGAAACTCAGAGGGCGACGCCGCTAACGGAACCGAAACAGAACCGGAACCTGTACCAGAACTGATAGGGTAGGTTCTTAGGTGGGTCTTTAATTAATCGGGTAGGTTCTAGGTTCTAAAAATTAAGAACCGGATATTATAGGGTAGGGTCCAGGTTCCACGTCCCGAACTTGAAATCCTGGAACCTGCTCACCCCTAACGAGTACTCAACTCACTCAATTCGATGCACATTCAATGAGATTTTTTCTTTCTTTTCTTTCCCACTGGTGTGTGGTACACAAACACAAACAATTCTGGGTTTCTTTTTGTCCATCCATGGTGAATTAATTACAACCACTCACTAGGCCTCTCTCTCTCTCTTCACTGTCCTGACTCAAAAATGTCCCACAACCACCCACACAACAAAACAAATCTCTCCCTATTCATCAAATAGGAAGAAGAAATAAACAAATAGCATGTTCAGACTTGGTTTAGGGTTTATATTACATTAGAAATCTCCATTTAGTTCCGCTAAAGGTTAAACAAAGACATGGAAAGAGTTTCAAGGAGTGGTCCCCACTTTACCATGAAACTCGTTTTGTTAAATAGTAGGGTCAGGCTATTGTTATGAGCCGTTCACTGCTGATGATCTGGGAGGTTTGTTTCAAAATAACAATGGTTAACGAAATATTTTACGAAATTGGTTGGTTAAACCTAAAATTCCTCAACAACAGTCGATAAATTGAAGTTAGGAGCTCCGATTTTGATTTACAAAGAAGTCGGAGTTTGTGACTCCGATTTAGGTTTGCTGGGACATAAACTCGGAGCGGTATGTGAAAAAATCATTAAATCTCGGTCAGGGACTAGTTAAAATCGGAACCTCACTAAAAATCGGAGTCCCTGACTCTGATTTAATGATTTTTTCACATACCGCTCACAACAAGCCTAAATCGGAGTCATAAACTCCGACACTTTTGTAAATCAAAATCGGAGCTCCAAACTCCTATTTATTGACTGTTGTTAAAGAATTTTAGGTTTGATCTAACTATTTTATGTGAGCGAATGTTGTATTGGAATAAATCTCGATGATTTGGACCCTTTTCTGCCCTTTTCCTTTTACGTGGGGTTTAATTGTCCTCGAGTCATGATGTCTCCCAACGTGGGCCATGATGTAAGAAAAGAAAGAAAGTGGTGGTGGTGGGGGGGTGGGGGATGATTGCTTACTCTTCCGAGGTCCAGACAGTTGTATGTTACTTTCAGTCCATGGAATCTTGAGTACCAAGTTTACATACTCTTGTGGAACTTTCTGAACTTGAGGTTCTGCAAAATACCCATACTCCCAATTAAAGATGCGACACATACGTATGTGATGATGTTATCTAACAGTGGAATCTCATGGTTTTGGGTATCGGGCATGTAAGAGACAGGGCTTGATGGACTCTAACTTGGGTTTAGACCGAATGGTCCACCAACAACTGCAAAGTTCATTCTTACCAAACAAACATCCAAATAGGACTTGACTTTGAAAGAAATTTGGTATCTGAGATGGGGTTGGACATCAATGGACATGTCTATTTAGCATCAGTCATTTCGATATGGTACGTTCATTGTAAAATGCTGATCCCATCCAATTGATTTGCTGCAGTGATTCTTGGGGCACTTTCATGGTGTCTGATGGCCGCATTAGTTTGTAGCAAATGCAGAGCAGTATGCTGCATAATGCTTGGATCTCTTTCAGTTGCCTTTTCAGATGTTGTCAGGACCCGTGAGCGAGCATACAATGGATGTCTTTGCTTTACTGCAGTTAAACTGAACTTCAGCAGCAACTTTTGCGTATGCTTTCGACTTAGAATTTCAGCCAATCTATAAATGGTTTGAGGTAATCATGTCTTCTGCTTATAGTTGTCGAATTCATTTAAACAATGTCAATCTATAAATAGTGCAATATAAATGAGCTTCAGTTGCCATCTCAAAATACATTATAAATCATGTCCTACTTTGATGTGTGATGTAGGTTGTAGATTCAATGGTTGTTGAAAGAGCACAGGGCGAGTCACAAAGCATGTCAGGTTCTCTTCAATCTTCATGCTTGGGATCATCGACTTGTGAGCTCCTATATCAATGGGTCCCTTGTTGATTCTTTTGGTGTTAGTCACCTCGTATAATATAACTACTCTCCAACATCCCCGCCTTCTACAAATCTTTCTCCATATATGAAAAGAAAAGAGAAAAAGTTGTAACTTAGCCAATTCTTTTCCCCGTTTTGCATTTGGCCTTACTGCATTTATGCCTCTAGTGACATCTGTGGTAGTTACTTGTATGGTTTCCCTCAGAAACATTCAGGTGTTCCTTGTAACTGGCATGAACCGGAAGTTTGGGATAAACAACGAATGGTTTGCAATCGGCGACTCCTAGATCTCAACAGTCTTTGGTCAGGTAATCAAGCCAATGTTGCCTTCAAATTTCAATGCATTTCTTTTTCATTGACCATGGTAGATGTGCTGTTTAGTGTCATCTCATTTGACAGCTGTTTGCTTTTAGGCATCATTCATGCATGTGCTTGTGGTAGTCGCGAGACTCTGCCCTGAGGGAATGGAGGTGTTGACATAGTAAATAATTTTGGGCCTGGGCTTAGAGCACAGGAATCATCACACTACCTAAGAACGAAGTCGCCCAGGCTAACTCATGACAAAGTCGACTGGGCTAACTCAGAACGAAGTCGCCCAGGCCGACTCATGACAACGTCGACTGGGCTAACTCATAACGATGTCGCCCAGGTCGACTCATAGTGAAGTCGACTGGGTTAACTCATGACGAAGTCGACTGGGTTAGCTCATGACAAAGTCACCCAGGTCGACTCATGACGAGGTCGGTTGGGTTAACTCATGATGAAGTCGACCCACAATGGAGTTACTAAAGACGACTCATGTATAGAGTCGACTAGGTCAACTCACCACTAAGATATGACCACCAATAGGACCCAATAGTAGCTAGGTCTACTCATAGGGTCAAGTCTACCTTATCCTGAACAAAGGCAACTACAGCAGTCAAAGCCCGTACAAACAAAGCAAGTCGACGAGATGGGAATAAATTTATTTATTCCTAAAATCACGATTGTTAAGAATCGTAACCGATTCTAATTTTCAGGAACGTGATCCCGTATCTCATGGGAAGTTGTTGGGACACTCCCACGATACTAGGGATCACGATCTATGACACGATCTGTAACAAGATCCACTCGTTACGTGTTAGACACGTACGAGCTCACTATAAATAGCAAAGGAGTTTCCAAAGACAAGGGACGACCATACACAGCCAAAAACTCTGAAGTTTGTTCGTCAATCTTAGGAATTAGATGCCCTGACTCGGTTTATAGGTCAACTACCCTTCCACCGACAGAGTGACGTAGAGCCTTTGCCGTCAATCTTCCGCCAGCGACACCACCGACGGAGTGAGCTCGTAGGGCCTTCGTCACAGATCCCCGCCAGCGACTACCACCGACGGAGCGAGCTTCCAAGGCCTTCGTCACCAGTTCTCCGCCGTCACAGATTTCCACATCGTTGTCGACACTTGCACTTTTTCCATTTCTAATGGCTGTAAGCCCTGTTTTCTTTGTTCATTAAGATTGTAAGACTTGCATTTAGTTTCAATAAAATTGTGCATCTTCTTACTGGCGACCACAAACTCAATTCCTGTGAGTCCTTTGCCAAATATTTCCGACGTGATCCGTTCTATAGGCGAACAGGAGGCGATACTCTTCGCGACCCTTATGTCGATATCTAACGAGGGGAGCATATTCGGGGGCCTCATTGGTGCTAGCCTGACTTAGATTTTCAGGGTCACCAAGCACAGGTTCAACATCCTAACGCTTTTCTCCTAACTGTGCAACCTCAGTTTGTTGTTGCCTTTTCCGCTCCTCGGTCTCCTCCCCCAAGGACGAGCCCAACACTGCCAACATGAAGGAAGGGGACGATATCGAGATGAAGACTCAGCGTGAGCTTCACTCGTTCTCTTATCATTTTTCTCCTAAGACGGCATCCACGCACGAGCTCGCACGTCCAAGTCTTTTCACTTTTCCGATGCTTCTTGATTACAGATCGGAGAGACAACCGGAGCAATAGAAAGATGCCCTCGCCACACCCTCCTCGCACTCGCTAACGGAGATTAACCTGCGAGCGCGACCGTCGATGTACTTCTTAGTTGGTCCGAACATAATGGCTGTTATTTTGTCATAATTTTTTACAAACACGACAGCAGGAGGCCAATCACTGTATTTCGGACAATTTCCCATGCACTAATGATTAATTCGAAACGGTTCTTTCGGTTCTCGTAAACTTATTCCATTCATGAGATGCCACGTGGCAAGTTAGTTCTTTGCCAGGTGCGTCCTCGAGCTGCCACGTCACCGTATTCACGTCGGTCGACCCCCAGCTGCCACGTTTCATTGAAATCCACCACCTCAGGACAACCTCGGATCATGTTAAAACCCAGTTCGCCCCCGGTGATGGGAGTTGGAGGCCAAGTTGGTAGGACACCCAACACTCGAACATGAGCCAGGAACAGCAGCCACGGAGGCAGCAGCCGGACCAGGGCGTCGACCCGATCAAGTACGGGGACGTCTTCAATGTCTCCGGTGAACTCGCGGACCAACCCGTCGCCCCGCAGGATGCAGCCATGATGCAGTCTGCTGAGGCTTCCATATTTGGCCAGCCGCAGACTGGTGGCCCAGGTGAGGCTATGCAGGCTGCTGCTGCGTGGAACGAAAGGGCTGGGCTGGTTGGCTGTTCCGACATCTCGGATGCTGCTGCTATCCAAGGTGTGGCCGTGACTGAGACCGGCGTTCCCGGTGGCAGGGTCGTCACCGAATCGGTCGCCGGACAGGTTGGTACATGTTTACATGGTAATTTATGGGTTATGAGTTAGTTACGACATGTAGGTTATGATTGGCACGTGCAGGTGGTCCGGCAGTTTGTCGAGGCTGGGCCGATAAGGCAGGTGCAGGGGGCGGTGGTGACTAAGGTGATGTTTGGGGAAGCGCTGGAGGCTGTTGCTCAGACAGTTGGTGATAAGCCAGTGGATCGTGGGGATGCTGCGGCCATCCGTGTTGTTGTGCAGATGGCGACTGGAGTTGATACGGTGTTACCAGGAGGGATCACAGCCTCGGCACAGTCGGCCGCAGCTTATAATGAGGCGACACTCCAGGACGAAGATAAGATCAAGCTCGCTCATGTCTTGATGGTGGGTAACACTTTTAAAAGTAATGGTTTTAATATTCATCGTCAACGCAGGTAATGGACGATTCGATTACTTAATTTTGATCTTAAGGGGGCACGGGAGAAGTTGCCGCGGGACAGAGCCGTCATGGGAGATGATGTCGGCAGGGTGGCGAAAGCGGAGATGACTCCCGGGTTGAAGGCCTCTGTGCATCCGGGTGGGGTCACAGCATCCGTGGCAGCGGCCGCGAGGCTTAACGAGGGCAATGCTTGATAAATGGAAGCGTACTGACTACTCTTGTAAATACAGTAAATACAATCTAGTGGATCTTCTGTTTTTTATCACTCTAATGAACAGTTCTGCCGGAAGTCGACGAGCAAGCCAAGCAGTGGCATGGAGATTCCTGTTAAGGCCTCCCCGCTGTCGGAGTCCATGGCTGGATGTCTCTGGATCTCATGTAGCTCAAGAATTGCCCTGGTAGCTCTTCGAGAAGTGCTTGGACAGCTGATATGCTACCGTCTGGAAGAACATATTATGGAACGATAATGTTGTCAAGATGGATGTAGTAACCGCAGGATATTCGAGACAAAGAACAAGAAGGCCAACCATGAATATCTTGCATTGGCACGAACTGAACAATGTCCTGAGTAGCTACGCGATCTGTAGAACTCTGCAGTCGATGAACATCGTCGGCATCCGGTAACTGAAAACAGCAGCAAAATTGCATTCGATTGATCTTTCCACACAATTTGTGGTATCAGCTAAAAGGATAATACAGCAGCAGAAACACCCACCTCGATTGCCGTGAAATCCGCACCACCAACACCAATGATGAGGATCGATAACGGAAGGTCCGAAGCCTTCACTAGTTCGTCCTTCGTCTCTTGAAGATCCATAAGTACCCCGTCCTATTGAAAGCACATGCAATTTGTCAGCAGGAAAAGGCAGTTCCACTGATGGAAATAGAGCAGATACGTAGGAAGTGCTGGCATTCTCACCGTGATAATCAGCAGCACGTAGTATTTCCGATAACCATCGCTCTGAGACTGGCGAGCAATATTAGCAGCTGTGATGATCACATGGCCGAATAAAGCTGGTCCGGCTAAAGTAACGTGGTTCAGGGCAATCGAGTAAGCTGCCATTATGCCTTCGACTCCTTCCACCTACAAATATAATTATGTTAATATTTGAAACACGAGATAAATGAGCTGTAGCCCAACACGAAAGCATTTCTATGGTGCTAGTGTTGTCGACGAGAAGCAGAAACTAAAAGTTCCCTTGCCTCGAATGCATTGGCACTTCCGTTCAAGTTAAAGCAATGTGAAACCTTGTCATCATACGTCTTTCTGCCAAATCCCCAGGCCCAGAAAAGCCTATCGGAATCGTAAAATTGTATCACCTCCCCAACCTCCATGATAGCCTGAAAGTACAAGAATAAACAATCATGGTGACTCGATATCAACCTGTGACAACCAATCCATTTCAGTAATCGGCAATCACATAGGTTGGCAGGACGTAGCATCATAATCTACAATTTCAAATGGCTACAGCTATGAATACGTCACTCGTAACTTACTCGCTGGTAAAGATTCAACCTTCCTGATGGGTCGATGTAATGCAACGAATCTGGAGTTTGAGGATTCCCGTTGGATGCTAGAGAAAGAGAATAAAGTGTGTGATTAATTTGACTGATGGGAAAGCTTAAGAAACCATTGGTAAGACCTTTTACCAGTGAAATCTATGGCAACCATGAAGTTGAGCTCAAATCCGCTGGACATGTAATCCAAGAAAGTAAACTGTTGCTTCTCGGAGTATTGATTTATGAAAAGCTGAGACTTCAAAACCTGAAAAAAAAAACATGTATATGCAGACGTTCAAACATGTAATACAATTGGCTAGTAATGCTACAGAGCAGACCATTCAAGAAAGTGAAAAGCACCTTTTCGTGTCCTTGATGAGACGTAGCGGGTAGGGACAGATTTGCTCCGCTCTTTTCCAGATAAAGTTTTTCCAAATCAGCCCCTGATTTCTGAACCTTTCTGGATGATCAAAGCAGGCAGATAGCATGAGACTCGACTTGTAAGCACGTGCACCTCTCGTCCATTATTAACTAACGAGAACTTACCCTATAAGCACATGGTTGCCATTAGAATTGAAATCGAAGCACTCAATTACCAATGGATTTTGCTGAAGAATTTCGAGTAAAAGGTAATGACGACAAAGAGCTGCCAGTTTATCAGAAACAACAGTGGAGGATCTCCCCAATGTTGGATAAAATTACCTTGCTACCAAATTGTTGCATGCTGAGGCATAACGGTTTCCATGTCGGGTTTAAATCGTTGTTCACAACTTCAGTTTTACAGATCGGAATAGAAGAGCCAAACTCAACGATTCTAGATATTCGTAGAAAAGGGTCCTGAAAAGAAGGAAATAGGGAATGAGTGTGTGAGTGAACTCCCATCCGTTAAAAGAACAAATGAAGAGATTGAGAAAGTTTAACTTACTCTTTTAGAAAACAAGTCCTTATTTTCCAGCTGAGAACAGCAAAATGTTATCTCCACTGAGCTTTTCGAAGATTCAACTTCCTCAGCATGAATGGTGACAGTCCCGAGGTTTCTAACTCCTGCGTCTGCTGCATTGTTGTCCGTAAGCTTTACAGTCAGGCTCCGACTTTGTTTAGTCACATTCTGCCGCAAAACATTTCGAGAAGAATGTCGAAGATTTCAGATCTTGTTGCGTGACAAAAAGCACGCATCTCTGACAATGCACAAGCAGCTTCTCCTAGAAATTGTTGATCCTTCAACCTCAACGCCTGGAAATAATTAATTTGAAGTACCAGGAAAAGGAAAATTACTTAGAAAGCTTGATGGGCTTATACCTTGGGAGGTATGTTGCGATCTTTGGTGTCACCGTCAAACACTCGAAAGCTGAAACCAGTAAACAAGATGGAGGAATCAATCATCCACATTTGTGATTATGTCCACATGAAGGGATGTGGAGATAGACTCACACTAATGCTGTGTTTGAATTTGAAGGAATAGAAAGGAATAGAAAAGAAAAGAAGGGAAAAGGGGTGAAAATTTAAAATTTTAGGAGGGAGAGAATTTTTTGGGAAACGCGTTTTCGTTTCTTTTCTTTTCCTCCCCCCTCCCCAAACACAGCGTAAATGTTGAACCGTCTCAAAGTGATAGGTCACAGGTATTTTCTCGATCCAAGTGGGATCCAGACTATTCATGATGACCTCAGTCCTTCCGAGCTCCTCTAACATCCCATCTTTTCTCCTCAAATACGCCACTACCATGGGATCACTCTATGGAAAAGAAACAAAAGACGTTTCCGAGAATCAATTAGAGGAGATGCTCTGGCAAGCGGGAGGGATACTATCAATGTTTAACTCGTAGCACAAAAAACGATACAGGGCTTCAGTAAACATGGTGTAACTAACTACAGTTAATCAAATTTGAAGACATGACCAACAAACACAAGAACTGTGGAATACCTTTGACAGGACATCACAGTCACGTAGTCTTGCAGCTGACAAAGATATCTGCAGTGAAGAAGAAAAGAGTCGCATTCATTCAACTATAACATCAACAATAAGCCAAGGGGCTGATGCTCTTTGGCAAAATCAGTGAACCCTTCCTATGCAGCAAGCACATCTAAACCTGTTGCCTGAAAATACTTCAATGAAATTGAGAACAAAACCTCATAGATTACCGAATTGAATCATTCAAAAGATTCAATTTATCGGTCTGTATCTCAAAGATGAAACACATTCAGAGCCTCAACTCCTCCATTCAGCAAAGATTCTCATCCATCGTTCTTTCTACAACGAAATTATGCTCGAACGGCGAACTTTCAATAATCTTCTTCACATTGACTGTAAGATGTAAGATGACTCCGAGAAACATCGGAATTCAATGTCTACAAAACTTCCGCATTCGTTTCGACCAAGTTTACCCTCCCAAACAATAAACCAAGCAAGACAGACATTAATTGGCACATAAGGCTCTATTGACAACATCAAAAGGACACAAAAAATCCAAAACAACTCACAGAAGACATACAGGCCCTACCCAACACGACTTGACACCTTCCGATCCGACCACTCACCTCGACTTGAGAGAACAAAGGAAGCAGTCCCTTGGACCTGAAGAACAAATCAACCGCGTCATTGTGCCCACCACCACCTCCTCCTCCTCCTCCGCCACCGCCATTAAAACCCCCTCCCGCATCCGCTTGCCGGCCGCCCTTCTCATCGGACCCTCCCATCTCCTCCCAAAATCCAAAAAACCCACCAGAACCTGGAGGCCCTAACGCAAAATCACTTACCGGGATTCCTTGTACAAAGAAAAGGGTGCTCGAAACCGTGGTCAAGGCGGGATCTTGCTCGGGGAGGATTCATGAAAGCCGCTTTCTTTTCCTACTTTCCGGACTCGCGCCTGTTCTCCTTTCCTTCACTTTCCGACTGACTCTGCCTCTGTGGCAACGTAATAAAAGGAGGGAGAATCTAATTGGACTAATTGGAGAATCAAAAAACAGAAAGGACACCCAACTTTTGCAGATCGGAGCAAATCCATGTCGTGAGGAGGGAACGTGCAGAAATGTCGTCCCGACAAAATGACTTCATGTTTTTGGTCGGCCGGTCGGCATTTCAAGTTCCGGGAAACATTTCAAAAGTTAAAAAAGTATGGAATCGTGTGAGTGCGCCTTGTTTGTTATAATAAGGTTTCTTTTAAAAGGTGATGTCGACAGATCCTTATGAAACTTAATCAGGCACGGTGGGCGGCTGTGACGAAAACCTCTTGGAGAACTTCTTGGCCGTCGCCCAAGCACGTTCCTTGGGGTTTAGGCCAGAGGAAGGAGTATCAGGACATCTTGGAGTAGACGGGTTCTTCGCGGGCAGGCTTGGGTCCGTGTTCGGGCTCCAGGCGAGGATTCTGATTGCTGGAGGGGAGAGAGATCCATGATGAGGGCCGAGGTTGGATCCAAAGTTCCTTTAGTCGTGCCTGCTCGGAAGACACTCGGATTCGTTGTAGTTTGTTCAAGTCCAGGTTGAGCTACTGTAGCTCGAGTCACTAGTTCAGCATTGTTTTGTTAAGTTGAGCTCGATCCACTGGCGGCCATGGGTGCTGTAGTTTCTGATAGTTTTCTGTTGGCCAAACGGAGTCCTTCAAGGTCTAAAGGCAGTGCACGGCCGAAACAGAAGATAATTAATTAAGAAACATTTACGAAGGAGCCTCTCTCCGGTGGTGATTCGCTCTCTTCACGGGCGTTTGCGGTTATTGTTTTAGTCGAATAATGCTTAACAACAGAAATTATATGCCATAAATCTTGGTGTCATACGTGGATCTGCTGTCTAGGATGCGGGCCCAAAACGTAAAAGGCCTTCTAGGGAGGTAGTCGCACAAACACACCAAACGAAGTTTTGCGGACAAAACAGTTACCAATCGATGGAGGCTGGCGGGCGACAAGGGTTACTAGGCCATACAGACAGGATCAAGCGACAGTCAGCGCGAATGTGGAAACTCTGCATAGGCTAACGGGCGATATGGTAGGTCAACAGCTGTCATTGAAAGATTTGGGAGATCTCGAAAGATCGAATAGTTGTCATTCGTATCGAGTTACCTTACTTTCTGAATCCATTGGCGGATTACTTTCAAAGACTCGAAACTAAATCTGTCCTTGGTAAAAATTGCTTGATATATACTTTCAGACTTATTAATCTTTCAAGACTACACGGCTATTCAGTCACAGCACACATTTACAAATCGAATAAACTTCTTCAGTTTATTTTGTTGTCCATTGTGGCAGCAGGATTATTACATTGATCGAAATCAAAGAATCTGGGACCAAAGGAAAAAAAAAATGAAATGAATGTGGGGATCGGGTGCAAAGCCGCCACTAACAGCAGTTCTGAAGTGCAGATGAATGATGGCCTGCACATCCTATTGCGACGTTCCTCCATTTTCTCAGCATGATGATTGCAATGCCTGCAATCTGGAACCGACTACCATCATGTTTGCCCACCTGGAGATGTTCCTCAGTCCGAATACTCCGAAATCCCCACATCATCCTAATCCTCCTGTAAGCAACACAAACGTAAGGGATTATTCCATCATACTAGCGCTTTGATCCATCCTGCATAATGCCGGCAGTTTTCTCCGCCAGAGGACACGGATAGTGGATGAAATCGCAGGCATAATTGGGCTTTTTGTAATGTGTTTGGGGATCCTATCCTAGCAAGGAACATGTTTGCACGTCTCATGATAAACTTGAAGAAACCATTAATCAATGGATCTTGCACTGAATTGACATCAAGGTGTGGATGCCGCGAAGAAAAGAAGCATCTGTCGGTAACTGAAACCATCTTAAATCCAATCAATTGTCATGCTTGATCTCAATCACATTTTCATGGAAAGATGCAGAACAAACAGTGAATCATTGCAAGCCACAACAAACAGCCGGGACTTTCCGCATCCACAATTAACTGTCTGCAACAAATCCTCAAAGTAGTAACATCACAACAGATAGCAATTCTCGTCTCTGACCTTCGATTCCATCTTATGGTAGAGATGCATAGCAAACATAACCCCGAGGACGACAATTAAGCGAAAGAATATAACATAGGAATCAACTTTATATGTTGGATAACTATAAGATATTCTTTCTAATATATTCGGAGGTACAACTTAGGTATCAACACACGAAGCGAAAGAATATAAAGAAACGTTATATGTTGTAAACGTGGAAATCAATTGGGTTTTATTGATCTTGAAAGAGGGTCGAGGGGGTTAAATAGGATCTCGATTTATGTTTGTAATCCATTATATATGAATCTTTTTCTCCATATGTGGACGTAGGTCGATAACCGAACTAAGTAAATTCTTCATCTCCTTATTTTTCGTGAACTTTGATCGAAGACCGGATCCGTCTTCCGCAGACTTATTTCATTACAAATGGATCTTGTTCTTCATCCGTGAACATAAGACTGAACCACGAAAATTTTGCCTCCTTATCATTCGCATACTTGTGATTAATGATCGGATCCGATTCGACACGCTTATGCGTGTTACCACACGCCAATATAAACGAAAACAAATTAGAACATATTTTCACATGACACATATAGCAGACATAACACAGTAAACTTCGATTAGTTATCACTCACGCGAAGGTCGGGCCCTTTGGGTTTTATTGTGTATACATATATGCCCCCACCGAAATTTATTTAGAAGGACATACTGTGGGGGGGTCTTTATTGATGATTGCGCATGGAGTATCATCGACCCTCGACCTTATCCGCGTGAAGCCCTGGTGGATCGTCTTAATTCATCCAATCATAGCAGTCGACCTTGGTAATGTCGCTCGAAAACAAGCAGGAACCGTTGCTCCTGATGCTCCAGTGACAAGTATCGCATACGTAGTGATGGACGTTGTCATTATAGACGACTAGCCCATGCGAGGAGTCCCTCGACGAAATCCTACAGTGAAAGAGGGTAATACCGACGATCCTAGTATGAAAGCTGAACCCCCACTGTCCCCTGGGGTGTATTGGTACGAATCCGAGGTCATCGTCCGCGGACGCGCAATGGACACCGATGTCCTCTCCGTCGATATCATTCTCTACGACTACGCGTTTCGCACCGGCGGCAGCAAAATGAACCTGAGTAACAACCATGACAAGGCACAACATGAGGATGAAAGCACCCGACTTCACAATGGAATTCGTGATCATTATCCTCCAAATTTGATGGCTGAGGTTCAATATTAATGAGCAGCCGAAGGGACTATTTAAAAGGGGAAGAACAGGGAACATTGGGACATGTTTAGTATCGATACTATATTATTTTTAACAATGGGGTTCTTGTCTTGGACTTAAATATTTCCCCTGCCTAAAACTTATCATCCAAAACAATACTCCAACGAGACAGCAGCTGTTCGACTTCTAAGACCATTATTTAAAAAAAGGTATTGTTTTTTTGTATTTGGAAGGAATACATACACGCATTAGCGTGAGTTCGAAGGGGGGGAGAAGCTCTGAAAATTATAATTATAAATTACTTACTGTCAACTCACATGGAGCACGTAACGAACAATAAAGTAATTTTATATTAAAAAAAGTATTTAAAATAAATATGCCTATAAAAAATTCGACTCACGAAAAATTATCAAATAGTTTCAAAATTCCGAGAATAATGCATCGAAATCAAGCATTCGATTTTGCCTGGGAAGGAAGTAAAACATCGGCTTCCAGTATATAAGAAAAATAAAAAAGTCAAGATTTTCTTATTTCGAAATATTATTTTAGAAATTTAAAAATTATTTTTAAGTTTTTTTATGCCTAACATTTGGAACAAAGGCCAACATTTGATGCATAACAATAAATGGATAATTAGTGTGGAGGAATCATTCCTGTATTTTGTTTTTGAATTAATGAAATATTGGATTTCTCGTTATTACAGTTCATCGTAGTTGAACCACTTTCGGTTAACTATTTGGGATGCTGCTTTTTGAGAAACTACAAGTTGGGGTTGTAATCGTTACAAAAAAGTTTATAATCGCAGACTATCTGTACGAACTTTTCTATAATAATTACGGGAGGCTAAGCTCGTGTCGTTCGGAGAAGTCCGTGCCGGAAGGGCAAACTCGCAGTTCTAAATTATGTGACCGCAGTCACATTTCTGATTAGTGTGCTTGCGTTCACGTTTCACTATGGGAAAGTTCGTTCCAGATCCTTTAGATATAAGCTTCCTATACCACGAACCTTTATAAAACTTCGCATAGAGAATTTGTTTTGTTAAAAAAAGTTTATTCCAATGAATTCTGGTACGAACTTCCCCCGTAATAATTACAATCATAAGTATCAATTTAATAAATAATTACGATATGTTCCGTGCACGGAAGAGTAGCTGTTGATGTTCTTTTGCGTTTGGTCGTCTCTATTGTCCGGTCATTACGAAACCACCTGGATCTTTCCGTCGCCAAACGAAAAAAAAAAACGTTTATATAATGACATTTTACCGGATTACTTTATAACAAAAGTGACTCGAGGGAAAGAAACAAGATTTTATTTAATGATTATTCTTTTATTAAATTCAATAAATTACCTACCAACGGATGGTAATCCGTTTTTGGGCAAGGGGAAAATATTAGACAAATATTAGTAATCCTAGACGCCACCGGGTGGGACGATTCTCTAAGGATGCTGGGTATGTATGCAGGACAACCCGTATTTGTAGCCTTATTCGGTTTCTTTAGTTATCCGTTGTGCTTGGTAAGATCATTCACATTGATCACGCTGCTGCTAATGGGAGTTCGCAAGTGCAGACGATTGCAATGCCTCCAATCTTGAACCGAATACCATCCTGGTTACCCGCCTGGAATCTTGTACATCAGCCGACGCCAACTGTCTTGAAACTCGAACGGTTAGGTGAAAGCGCGACATGCTATATATTTTCATTTTAACGTGGCTTCCAAATCCTCTGAAATCCCACCTCATCCTAATCCTTCTATAAGCAGTGATAATGTAAGGGATTGTTCAATTTTTACCCGTGCTTTGATTCGTCCTGCATAAAGCCGGCGGTTTTCAATGTCGGAGGACAATGACAGCGGATGAAACTGCAGGCAGAATTGGACACTTAATTGTGTGTTCGGGCTTCCTGTCCTAGCAGGGAACAACGTGTCTGCACGTTTCATGACAGGCTTGGAGAAACCATTAAATAATTGATCATTCACTGAATCGACGTCAAGGTGTGGATGACATGAAGGAAGTAAGCATTGTCGCGAAGCCACCGCAAATAAGATCAATTACGTATCAATCGCCATTTATGGTAAGATCTGTAGAATTTCAAACGGTGGAAGGAGAACAAGGCGGGAAAATTCGAGTATTGCGGACATACAACGTAGGTGAATTTTGCTCAAAGAGTTTAACTTGTTTTGCATGAAGAGTGGCATAAAAAGGGAACTCTCCCGTCCAGAGACCCCACAACAGAATGGGATCGCCGAAAGGAAGATTCAACATCTTACGGATACTTGTAAGTCGTGGTTACACATGAAGAATCTACAGAAGCAGTTATGGGCGGAAGGCATAAAGTGTGCTGCCCATGTCATCAATCGAGTTCCTCTTAGTCCAAATAAGCTCAAATCGCCATTCAAGATGCTATACGGGTTCATGCCAAGTGGCAAATTTTCGAGTTTTCGGGTCTATTTGTTATGCTCATGTTCCAGATTCGAGGAGGAGAAAACTGGATGCAAAGGCTGTCAAGTGCCTGTTCGTCGGCTATGACGAGAGGAGAAAAGGGTGGGGATGTATGGATCCATCGACCCACGAATGCACTATGTCGAGAGATGTTGTCTTCGACGAAATCTCCTCATACTACATCAAGAATGTTGAGGAGAATGTTCATACTAACCTTCTTGTGTCTATGTCTATGGGAGGCTCTTCTAGTAGATATTGTAGTGGCAGGGGGAGCTTCGACTTATCTCGAGGTATTTCAGTTGAAGAAGGTATAGAGAATCAAAGTCACGTCAGGAAGAATCTGGTCTACAGAAGAATGGGGAATCTCGACCAAAGAGGAACACTGTAAGGCCATATTTATTTTATCGTAAAAAAAAAAGAATCGGCGGATAATTTTGGGAAAACTTTCTCTTGTTTTTTGGCAAACGCAGTAGACGACGAGAAATCCTCGTCTTATAATGAAGCAAGGGGTGTCAGGGAATGGGTGGCAGCGTTGGAGGAGGAAATGCAGGCTCTCGAGAAGAATGAGATGTGGGATGTCGTTCCAAAACCTTCTGATGCTGAAGCTGCCACTTGTAAGTGGGTGTATCGAATCAAGAGAAAAGCTGATGGAAGCGTAAATCGATACAAGGCAAGATTAGTTGCTCGAGGATTCTCACAGAAGTATTGAGAAGATTATGAGGAGACATTCAATCCAGTAGCGAAGATGACGTCGATTCGCACTGTGTTGGCCTTGACAGCAAGTTCTCGATGGAAGCTGTGGCACTTGGATGTCAAGAATGCATTTCTCTACGGAGAACTCGATCGCTCGATCTATACGGAACCACCACCTGGATTTGAGAAGAAGGGTGTTGGTCTATAGACTTAAGAAGGCCCTCTATGGATTGAAGCAAGCCCCACGTGTTTGGTATGGGAAGATTGCAGAATATCTTTGGTTTTGTGGGTACATAGCTTCGGAATTCGCTTCAAGTCTATTTTTAAAGGAGCATCAAGGACAGATGGTGGTGGTACTTCTATATATGGATGATATAATCCTGAGTGGCAACAACTACGGAGTGGTTGCTCGACTACAAGATGAGCTCTCGCTTCGCTTTGAGATGAAGAAGCTTGGGAAACTTGGAAATTTCCTTGGTCTGCAGATTGAAAACTTGGAGAAAGATTTATTTATATCGCAGATCAACTATGCAAAGAAGTTGGTAGAGAAATTTGGTATGACAGATAGGAAGAAGAGATGTACTCCTCTTGACGTGAATCTTAGACTCAGTCGAGACGAAGGAACATGTCTACCATATCCTCGCCCATGTCGAGCTATTGTGGGAACTCTGATTTACCTGACTATAACAAGGCCTGCCATTACTTATGCGTTGGAGTGGTGAGTCGATACATGCAAGTGCCAAGGAAGCCACATCTCAAGGAAGCTAAGAAAATTCTGAAGTATGTTAATACTTCACTAGATGCTGGTCTATTCTACGGGAAAGATGCAGATTTTGCCTTGCAGGGATTTGCATATGCGAACTTCGCTGGAGATCGAGACGATCAAAGGTTCACATCTGGATTTGTTTTCCTTTGTGGAAACACTAGCATATCATGGAGTGGCAGGAAGCGAGGCTCAGTATCACTATCTATGACCGAAGCAGAATACAAGGCATCAGCTCACGTAGCTCAGGAGTGCATATGGCTTCGTAGACTCTTGGAGGATCTTCGATCAGCCGGTTCCTATCCATGGAGATAATTTGAGTGCTATAAAGCTGACTTCGAATCTTGTGTTCCATGCGAGATGTTGATATCTTCGCAAAAGCACTCCCAAGAGGTCCATTCGAAGATCTAAGATCTAAGTCGGGACTAGTTCAACGAGCATCACTTTAAGGGGGAGTGTTGAAAGTTAAAGTGATGAATCTTCAAGTCTATAAAGGTTGTGTCTAGAGACTTCGCTCGAGCAAAAGGCTTCACTGGAGAAAGAAACTTCATTCGAGGAAATCTACTAGTCGATGACCGTCCAAATTCCTGGACATTCTCTATCTTCATTATTGTTCACTTTCTGGAGTTGTCCTTTCGATGCACATAAGTGCTTAGTTGTCGGTAGTTAACATTAATTAGGTTTAGTCTATTTGAGTTACTTGTAGTATTGTTTCGTAGAGAGAGATCAGAGTAGAACTTCTTCACATAAGCAAGTTTCCAAATAAAAAAGTCCTTCTTGAGTGTTCCTTGGCTACGTGGTGTTCCTGGAAATCGACATTAGGCTTGTCAATTACTCGTTTCTCTACGGATCTTATCCGCACGAAGTCGTGGTGGTTCGTCTTATTTCAAAAGCATGGAATCGTGTAAGAGTGCCTTGTTTGTTGTAAAAGGGTTTGCTTTTAAAAAGTGATGTCGACAGATCCTTATGAAACTTAGTCACACATGTTGGGCTGGGCTGGGCTGCGACGAAAACCTCTTCGAGAACTTCTTGGCTGTCGCCCAAGCACGCCCCTTGGGGGTTTAGGCCAGAGGAAGGACTATCAGGACATCTTGGAGTAGAGGAGTTCTTCGGGGTGGAGGGATGGAAGGCAGGAAGGCTTGGGTCTATGTGTTTGTGCTGCCGTCGGAGGATTCTAATTGCCGGAGGGGAGAGAGATCCACGATGAGGGCCGAGGTTGGACCCAAAGTTCCTTTAGTCGTGCCTGCTTGGAAGACAACTCTGATTCAATGTAGTTTGTTTAGGTCCAGTTTGTAGTTCAGCATTTCGTTAAGTTGAGCTCAATCCACGGATGGCCATGCGGGAGATTTTTAGAGACTAAGGGGCAAGGGATATGTGCATGAGCTGATGCGTGATTGTCAGCATCTCGTGATCAATTGAGCAGGTCGGGAACATCTCGATGAAACATACATTTCATTGAATCCATCCTTGTCGCGGGTGGATCCCGTCTCCGGTTCCATTTAAAATGGATATCCTCCCTTGACGATAAGGCTTCGGATTTTGAAAACATGTCGGAGTCGCCACTAACTTATTTTAAGTTCAAGTTAGAAAAACTATAGAGATTCATTAAGGTTCGGGAATTAGGGATTACTAAATCGCATGCATCACAAAGAAAAGGGAGACTTTAATCGTGTGTTTCCGATGTCCGATTTATTTGAGCTCGGTTTTAGAAAATGAAGTTGTTTGATATAAAAAATGATCTCGAGCTCAATAATGCTTAAAATGTCTACGTGAATCATTTTTTAGAAAATATTTCTTGAAAGTTGAATTTTCGGGCAAAAATGCAAACACCATGGATTGATTAATGCCCTTAACAGTTTTTAAGCCAAAAAATAAATTCAAGGGAGAACCGGGTATTGAACCATTTCTCGTTATATATATAGAACGCTCCCGTTAGCGTTTATACCTCACGGTGCCGTTTTTAGAATAGGTTTACGGTGAACCTGGCGAGCCGCTGATGCCGTAACGTTGGTGCGTGCGAAGCCGTCTTCAGTGGGTCTTGATCTTCGAGAATCCAAATAACCCCTCGAATACTTCGTTATCTTGAAGGCGTCGAATGGGGTGCGTGCCTTGGTTGTCCGCAAGGCACGCCCTGTAGATATCTGCTTACAAATCGTAACGTCGAAATAAACTGTTCGAAAATAATAGTGGAGTATAAGAGCATGGAGAATAATAATTTAATAATTAATTAACCACCTTATTGAACAGCATCCAAGAAAATATTCCAAATTACTCATCTATAATTCCGAGGATAGAAATAATTACAAGTTGAACACGGCTTACCCGAATCATGACACGCTAATTATATAAGAATGTAAGAATTATAATAGTCTTTAAAATCAAATAATTCTGACCATGTTTGCCGATTAAAAATAAATAAAGCTTCAGTCACTTTGTATTTTAAATTTATCAAAATCACTTACGGCAATACCAAATAATCGACCCACAGAAAGATGAAATTATTGGAGTAAAAATAAACATTACCCATTTGGAGAGGATGAGGCGGGGGCTGAGCGTGGAGAGGTTCGGGCATGATTTCATCACTTCACGCAGAGGAGGCGGAGGGCGGCCGGTCTGTTCAGCCGTTGCTTGTGTAGGGGAAGAGCAGGGCAGTGAGACCGAGAACTGTAAGATCCGAAGACGGCCACTGAAGTTGATGTGATCAGAGGTGCTGTTGGTCTCCTGAATGTAGATCCCCCAAATTGGCTAAAACGTTCATCGTTGATCAATTTTAATCACATATGATTAAATTAAGATTAACATTAATAGACGATGCTCTTTGAACGTGCTTACCTTTTCATAAGGGTCGTTGAGCGTGGTTAGCGCATTTGATTTTGTCCCAGAACATGAATAGGTGACTGGTTCGAATTTGAAGTTAATTACACAAAAATGACTTCTAACCAAAATAATCCGTTAGATTCGTCTCGATTTGAAAAGCAAAAACAGGAGGACAACATCGGGAGATTGTCGACCGGCCACAGCCACAAACATTAGCGTGCCGCCCCCCCCCCCCCCCCCCCCACAAATGAGCGGACTCCCATAGACGTCATGTAGAGGGCGATGAGGCCAACTCCTAGCATCTTGGTCGGCCGCATGGCAAGACGATGAGGGCCCAGATTAGTCCGATCACGAGAGAGCCCAACGTGCATATGAGGCTTCCATCTTCCGGGAGTGGATGTGACGAAGATCTTTTGGACCACGTGCCAAGAAGCGCCGAAATGCCCAGGCCAATGAGGGCGTTGAACGTATGGCCAGCGTGTCAACCTGACATGGCGATTTGTATGCTATCTCTCCCGTTCATTGCCACGTTTCACGTCAGATCACCCATGGAATTACCCCATCAGGTGATTCTCAAAAAGGAAGAAGAAAGGAAGCAACAGACAACAATTCCTCGTCACGATAATTTATTGGGACCCTCCAACGTACAGAGGGACAGGACAATACCTTACGAGTGACGTCCTTCTTCTCATATTGGGATGCCCAAAGCTGCTCTCCTCTCACACCTACCCCTCCTCCTCTGGTAAAGACATCCTTAGTCTCCCGGCTCCACAACCCCAAAAGCACCTCCCACCTGCGCCATACAGAAAGAAGAAAAGGAGGAGGAAATCAGGCCGAGCCACAGTCACACGCAAGGATCGTCACCCCCTCCTAACCCCAGCAGAAGCCTGCTGTGGCTACTTGATCGGCATTGAAGCGAGTGCCAAGCAGATAGAGGAGGCCGGCGTCCTCTATAAAACGGGGCGAAGGGGCAAGGCAACAGGGGCAGACCAGGACGAGCTTCTCTGGCAAAAACCGAGCGACTAAACACCCCCCCCCCCCCCCCCCCCCCCCTTTTCTGATCGTTTCTTGCCCAAGGTAAGAAGAACACGGTGTCACGAGATCCCCCCTTGGTGATCAGCTCATAAAGGACAGCCAACGGCGGATAGAGCGGCTTACCTTCGGCTACGACGGACCGCAAGCTCCCTGGGCGCAGCGACGCCGATCCCTCAGCTGTGATCCGTAGCGCTCGACGGCTCCTCCCTTTTTCTAGACAACCCGACCGGCTTCCCCTCCCCACAATGTCGTTCACGGCGGGGAATCATGTCCAGGCCCCTCGCAGGTTCGATCATTCCTCGACGTCGCAGCCACGCCGACCAACAGCAGCGACCGTGCCGTGCTCTGAACGCCGCAACCCCATCGCTGAACCAACCTCGACCGAAGACACCCCCTTCCGATCCCGCCGTTTCGCTTTAACAGCCATCTGGAGCCGCGACGTCCCGAGAAGAAAAGGGAGGGGGAAGCCGTCCCCTGGTTCGACCGATGCCGCGGCAGCCCGCCGCCATCGCAGCCTCCCCCCTCTCGGACTGTCCTTCATGAGGAACAGCGCGGCGGCCCCGAAAGACCTTCCTTCGATTCCCGAGCCTGCTCCGTTCCGGATCTCCCACCCCAACAAGCTCCGGACGGCAACCCATCTCCAGCTTGACCAGGGGATGACGGCGGCGGCTGCGGCGAGCCCTTCTGCGGCCGTCTCCTCCCAGATCCGGCTGCGACGAACTCCCTCATGACCGACCTCCTCTCGGTGGGTCTTCGGATGGAGAAACTCCCACGAATCCATGCTGGGGTTTTGAGGATCGGGGATTCCTCTTTCCCCCAAATCGCTTTTCTCCTCCCAAACTTTAGAAGCCGCAGCCTCGACATCTCAGCAACTCCGGCGTCTCAAGGCGAACTCCCCTATGCTCTTCAATCGACAGCAGCCTCGGGCAACAAGTTGCCATTCCCAGATTTCAAACGCCCCCGGATGGATGAGCTTCTGCCAGGTCGCGTGATTTCTTTTAACCCCAAAGGTAATGAACATTTATTTTCATTTATTTATTAACTTTTTTATAAAAGTGTTAATTGGATATATGACATGGCTGAGTGATGGAATTTTAACAACGACGCTTTCTTTGTGTTCTTTAAAATATTAAACTTTAATGTTTTTCTGATTTTTCTTTTCGAGGGTCTTCACCTTGGTTGAATTTTAATGATTACACAAATGATCTTAGTGCTGCCTTTATTACACGTGATATTTTTGCTCGGCCATCCCAGCTTCAAAGTCATCTAATTTCATATGTCTTAGCGTACTGAATAATTTAAGGGAGTCTGTCATTTTTCATTAATACATCTGTTTAAATACTTGTTACTAATCTCTATAATTGTCGTGTTTTCGCATGGATAATACGGCGGAGAAACACCAACTTCTCGGAGGAGTCTTGATTCGACCCAAATACTCCGGACGACAAGGAAGTTGTGATTTACTCAAAGTAGCAAGATCCCGTCTGGCTGTTTCGAACGAGAATATCATCTTTCAACATCTTGAAGGATCAACATCAACGGGGTACAAAATGCCCCATTTAACTCAACCATTTCTAACGGTAAGTCATGCCTTACTGTTTCGGTTCGGTTAAATTTACGTCAATTTAACCGTTACTAAAGGCCTTGCACATCTCTTCCCTTTCCCTGTTTTACATGTAAAACAACGAGGAAATCATTACCAAGGAACGTCATCTTTCGACATCACGGAAGATCAAAATCAACGGGCCACACAACGCCCGGTGAGTAAACATTTTTACTCACCAGTTAATTCCAGATATTCAATATACTTTGGAATTTTTTCTGACAAATCGTCTTCTATGTGGTGTTTTAATTTTGCATGAAAAATCAACCGAGCTTCATGGAATTTCGGCAAAGCGATATTTCGAAGATAGAAAGCTTGAAGGCGCGTGTAACAAACCGCGCGGGTTGGATCTACCGCGGCCTAAAAAACCGTTGGTTCAGAGAGAAGCGGCATCAACCGTCATCTCAGGTACATGAGGGAAGTGCGGGCTTCCCGTCTTTTCTTTACTTCCACATGTAACGGGTCGTGAACCCAAGTGCATAGGCTTACGATCACCGCCTTTTCCCGCTCTCTTTGATCTCGATAATTGGTTGTGGTTGTTCGCATGCTTTAGGCCCGTAGGTTTATCGTCGCATGCTATTTGCTAAACACACATGAGTTCGAGCCCAAAAGGCTCGAATCGGGTCCAACGCCCGTAAAACAGTGACATGAGTCCGGAGTCATGCCCGGATCGGGTCCAACGCCCGTTAATCAAAAGCCAAACTCTTTTGGAGCAAACGCCACCTCTTCGCATGTTTAGAGTGTAAAGACTAGTAAGTAGAAATCCCCGAACCAGCTGTTTTTCCGACTTAACAGTTCTTAAAATAAAAAGTCGGTGGCGACTCCGTAATAGCTTACCTAGGTTAAGCAACAACAACATGTTTTACAAACGGAGCCATCATTGGATGGGTGACGGCGACACGAGCCGCTCCCTGGTTCCTCCCGGAATTTCCCAAGCGAGGTCTTAACGCAGCCTTTCGCCCGTCGCCTTCAAGGACTGGAGACGGTGGGCGAAACGCCCCGCAGATCCGCTCGGGAACCAAGGGAGGATTCAACCCGATGCCCTTCCGCAGCGTCCGACGCTCGAGTCGCGACGCCGACCGGATTGGGCCTCGGGGAGCGGGCCCGGATCCTCGCGTCGCTGGAGCCGCAGCGCGCGTGCTAGGCCGGAGGGCGCGCGTACATCCCGGATGGCGACTCCGCTGGGGAGCTCCGCATGTGGATTTTTATCGAAATATCTTTACACTCGTCCACATGCGGAGGGGAGTAATTGTTTGGGCATGTACTTGCTTGGCTCGGTGCCCTTCGTTTGCGCTCATGATTGTCTTTGTTTACCGCTTTCCTAGGCATGTCTAGGTGTGCCCGAACCCGGGGCTAGGATCTTTAGGGGGGTCACCGAGAGGCTCAGCCTGCTGCTCTTTGCGGTATGGTTTTTGGCCGGGGCCCTGCCTCTCTCAGTCCGAGGGAGGTTTAGAAGCCTTCATCCGTGAATCTAGTATTGATTGCTCACTACAGGTACTATACACAGCACGTGCATTTGTCTGTTACTGAGTAACTGTTACATGTGCAGGGACAGGTGTCAGATACGCTTTGTCTGCTATAACTGTAAAACTAACACTACTCGTTTTGCAGTTTGATGGAGTTTATTATAATAGGCTTCAACAACCTTCATTTCTCCTATCCCTACCTTTTTACTGCTTACAGCATTCATACATTCGCATGACCACATGAGTGCCTGTTTGATTGCAGTAATTATATTATCATGTCATTCACAGTAACTGCTCCATTGCAACACCGCATATGCATACTTTCTGCATATACGAATGTAATTAAGTATTACCACAAATTTATCATGCATCTATTACATTGTTGCCTGATACTAATCCAATCTTTCTCTCTACTTTCTTTCCGAGGATTAATGCTCCAACATGGCTCCTCGAACGGGACTTAGGGCGAGGCATGACATTACAAATCTACAAGCCCAATAATACCAAGGATTCATCGACGGCCACCAAGGCCCAAGCCGAACATCTAACAACATGAAGACCAAAGTTTCCATTACGGCTACCAAGGTCCAAAGTCGGTATCCAACGACATGAGCCCAAAGTGATATCACCAGCTACCAAAGCACGAAGGCAAGCACGAACACCAAAGATCACCCAACGACTACCAAGACATGCAAAGACCGGACACGTCAGAACATCGCGCCTCTACTGATCCGACAATCGCTCCAAGGAAATAAAAGCGATCACACTACATCATCAGTCAGCACAATCCAGCACAAGGACTCGTCGACCCTCTTCATGGTGCCAACGGTACATTCTAGCACAAGAAGCAAACCCCGCCTTCACAACGACCTCGCGAGATCGGGACACCTGCAAGCAATCAACCTCACCGTCTCTCAGATAACAGGAACTCGACGAACACCGGATCCAAAGCATCCCCACGACCAAAACATGGACATGGACCAGTTTTTCAAGAGAGGGAAATACATAGCGCAACTGGTACAAGACGACTCATCTGGGGCTAATACAACAGCATACCAACACCAAAGAATATGATGTCTACCAAACGACGACGCATACTTCGACTAGGGCAATTCCCGTTGAATTCCCTACGGCACCCAAGTGGTCATCCCGACAATAGTCAACCATCAACTCTCACCAAAGAAAAGAGGAAAAGGTCAGTCACCCCCTCACTCATTGACGAGAAACAAGCATCTCGGCCCACCACAGGAACGATCAATTCCCTAGCCCGCCCACCACAGTACCGGTCATCGCCCACGCGTACCACAAAGTGCTACAACTACGCACATCTCGTGCAATCGCGCCTTTCGAAAGAGCAACTGTCGTAACGAAGAGGAACTGCCATAAACAATCAACACAGAGGATCTTCGACGTTACAATCGTGAAAGGGAGTATTCGTTCCTTAATAAGTACTTCCTTAATTGCAAAAAATGAGTTCCATGAGCTCACTCATCTTAGCCCTTGTCGCATGTTGACGAAGGCGTGGGTGGCAGGGTGGTAAAGCTTCGAGCCAAAGCCTTGAAACAGTTTTGAGCCAAAGCTTCAAAATATCCTTCGTTATCAACAAAACGACAATCTACAAGAAAGGGAGTATTCGTTCCTCAACTAATACTTTCTCTACAGAACAGGTTACATGAGCTTACTTGTTTTGCCCTTCGTCTTGTCTCATAGGTACGTGAACATCCTAGGTAGACGACGAAGGCAAGGGTGGTAGGGTGGAAACAGTTTCGAGCCAAAGTTTCGAAACAACCTTCGTTGGCAAAACAACGACGACAACAACACGAGAACAGTCCTCTGACAAATCTCCAAGCGATCCTGGGGCAAATCCCCGACCGATCCTGGGGCAAATCTCCGAGTGATCATGGACATATCTCCGACCGACTCTAGGGCATATCTCCAAACAATCCTAGGACCAGACTGAGCAAGCTTGGATAACTCTCAGTTGACAAAATGGCAAATAACATGAAAGGGAGTATATGTTCCTTAACAAATGCTTTCTTTACAAAACAAGTTACACGAACTTACTTGTTTTGCCCTTCGGCTTATCTCATAGGCACATAAACAACCTAGGCAGACGAGAAGATACAACAACATCCTATCATGCCAATCAAGACAACTTTCGAATCAAAGCTTCGAAACAACACTCATGATCAACAAGACAACAAGACAACAAATTACATGAAAATACATGAGCGTCTTAAGTAGACAACAAAGACAAACGATGAAGTTTCAAATCAATGTTTCAGAACAATCTTCGTCAGCAAACTTCTTTATATCCCCAGGGAGTCAATTGGGGCAAAGAACACTGACAATACACATGAAAAGGGAGAATCATACAAATACTACTCTCTTCATCAAGCTAAGCGAAATTACATGAGCTCATTTCGCTTACGTCCTTTGTCTCGTGGGCAGGTACAAGAGCTCCTCACACGTATGGTGCAAAACTCCTATGACAAAGGCGAGGGTGGCAGGGTGGCAAAGCTTCAAGCCAAAGTCTTGTCGCAATTTCGTCAAGTCCTTCGATTCCATCAGACGAAGACGCAATGACGAAACCTTACAAAAGGGAAGTACCAAAATCCTACACTACTTCACCTTTCTTATAAATGAAATTACATGAGCAAATTTCATTTCTACTCTAAAAGAATCAAGTTGTACGAAGACGCTTGTTTTCTTGTCATTTGTTTGATAGGTACATGAGAAACCTTATACAACGCATACAAAACCAAAGTAGCCATTTCGTCAAACCTTCGGTTCCATCGGACGAAGACACAATGACGAAACTATGTAAAAGGGAAGTACCAAAACTCTACTTCACTTTTCATATAAATGAAGTTACACGAGCAAACTTCATTCTTACTCTAACAGAAACAAGTTACAAGAATTTCCTTATTTCTAGCCATCTGTTTGATAGGTACATGAGCATCCTTACACAACAGACATCAAGTCAAAGTCTTGTAGCAATTTCATCGAACCTTCGATTCCATCGGACGAAGGTGCCACGATGAAATCATACAAAAAGGGAAGTATCAAAACTCTACTTCACCTTTCATATAAATGAAGTTACACGAGCAAACTTCATTCTTACTATAACAGAAACAAGTTACAAGAATTTCCTTGTTTCTAACAATCTGTTTGATAGGTACATGAGCATCCTTACACAACAGACATCAAGTAAGAGTAACAATTTCGTCAAGCCTTCGATTCCATTGGACGAAGATGAAATCATACAAAAAGGGAAGTATCAAAACTCCACTTCACCTTTCATATAAACGAAGTTACATGAGCCAACTTCATTCTCACTTTAAAAGAAAACAAGTTACATGAGCTCACTTGTTGTCTGTCCTTTGCCTAACATAGGTACATGAACATCCTATATTATGGACAAAGGCGCGGGCGGTTGGGTGGAAAATTTCGAACCAAAGTTTCGAAATTGCCTTTGTCATCACAAAAATGACCACATCAAAAGGGAGTATCATCTACACTGCTCTCTAACAAAATTTCTCATCATTCCCCAGATGGAGTCGTATCTCCATTTCCCCAGCTGGAGTCATGCCCCCATTCAAGCTGGAGTTGGTTACGGACATCGCATTCCTTGACAAGAGTTGAATATACAAGCATATTCTTCCAAAACGACCATCGAGATGGACATATTCATCTCATATCCCCAGCGGATACTCAATTTTATCATTATCTCCCCAAGCGAGAGTCGAAGTACATGAGCTAACTTCACCTCAGCCCGTTGTCAACTGTGTAGGCACATGAACATCCACACAGTATGGTACGAACTCCTAGGCAACGACGTGGGTGGTCGGGTGGAAGCCGTTCCGAGTCTAATCTCAAAGGACATGACTAGGGCATGAAAGTGCAAACACTTTCCCCACGAAGCTTGCACAAGAGCATCACCTTAGTACGACATCATCAAAGAGGTTTGGTACTTAAACCTATTCACTTTTTAAGCATTTGTGTGCCCATTTGCATACAATTTTAAAAGATTCTTTTACAATAAGAATGCTTCTGAGCAAGAATAGAGAAGGCAAACCCATTCCTAAACACCTACCCCATAGTGATAAGTGCAAACACTATGAGGGTTCACATGTAAACGTCCGGGCAGACAACGAATCCCTTGACAAAGGATGCTCAAACCGGGATGAGATCGAGCATTTATTCTCTATCCCAAACACGAACATGACCATTGCTAGCCCTTCCGAGCCAAAGTCGAAGTTTTCATACACACTACTCCCATCGAGCCTAGGGATCGCCTCGCATTGAGGTTAACGGGGATCCTGTAGTCTGAATTCGGAAGCAATAGGACCACAGGGGCAACACTTCCCAAAGTTCGGGCGAAGACGTATCATTCGGCGGGTCAACTTGCCAGTCAGTCTCCTCCCTGGAAAGATCCAAGAAATCAAAGTTTCCTCAACAGGACAAAAGGAAAGATGGGGCAAGTCCCTACAAACGAAGGAAAAACAAAATCAGCACAAAGACCAAAGTCTAAAAGAGCAAAACGCAAAACGATCGAAAGAGCAAAATAAAAGCATCAAAGGGCCTGCATGGAAAGGTCGCAAAAGCAAAGATGTTATCCTTTTGGCAAGTAAAGAATACTCCCCATAGTTAGATCATCAAAGATCAGTAAAGGTCAGCGTCAAACATGGAAACCTCGACTGGCCAGCTATCTGCAGAAGAAGAATTCGCCCGAACAGTGAAGCCTTTGTGGTCCTGAAGCTTCCGATGAGATCCTAAGGCTCTTTCTTTCTAACGGCGAATTTGAACTTTCAGATCAAAAGGCCTTATGCCAAAGCCATGATGCAACCCGTGCAAAGACTCCTTCGACCGGTACATGAAGCATCCAAGTCAAAGGAATCTTAAAGTCCAAACGAGACAAATTGCAGATATGATAGGGAGTCGTGAGAGAGCCTGGGTGCCTACTCCAGTCTTGCTCAGAGGCAACGTTAACAAAATAAAACAAAGACCTGCATGAATGCCATGACCATACGTGTTTATTTTCACCATACTTAACGAACACATTTGTTACTGACGTTTTCTTGATCAGATCCCAAGGTACCGATCTAACCAGAATACCCCAGCTCACAATTTGGGGTATCTATCGTGTCCTTGCGAGAAAACCTTCTCAGATTCTCTCGCAAGGAGGGGCAAACTGTAGATCCCCCAAATTGGCTAAAACGTTCATCGTTGATCAATTTTAATCACATATGATTAAATTAAGATTAACATTAATAGACGATGCTCTTTGAACGTGCTTACCTTTTCATAAGGGTCGTTGAGCGTGGTTAGCGCATTTGATTTTGTCCCAGAACATGAATAGGTGACTGGTTCGAATTTGAAGTTAATTACATAAAAATGACTTCTAACCAAAATAATCCGTTAGATTCGTCTCGATTTGAAAAGCAAAAACAGGAGGACAACATCGGGAGATTGTCGACTGGCCACAGCCACAAACATTAGCGTGCCCCCCCCCCCCCCCAAATGAGCGGACTCCCATAGACGTCATGTAGAGGGCGATGAGGCCAACTCCTAGCATCTTGGTCGGCCGCATGGCAAGACGATGAGGGCCCAGATTAGTCCGATCACGAGAGAGCCCAACGTGCATATGAGGCTTCCATCTTCCGGGAGTGGATGTGACGAAGATCTTTTGGACCACGTGCCAAGAAGCGCCGAAATGCCCAGGCCAATGAGGGCGTTGAACGTATGGCCAGCGTGTCAACCTGACATGGCGATTTGTATGCTATCTCTCCCGTTCATTGCCACGTTTCACGTCAGATCACCCATGGAATTACCCCATCAGGTGATTCTCAAAAAGGAAGAAGAAAGGAAGCAACAGACAACAATTCCTCGTCACGATAATTTATTGGGACCCTCCAACGTACAGAGGGACAGGACAATACCTTACGAGTGACGTCCTTCTTCTCATATTGGGATGCCCAAAGCTGCTCTCCTCTCACACCTACCCCTCCTCCTCTGGTAAAGACATCCTTAGTCTCCCGGCTCCACAACCCCAAAAGCACCTCCCACCTGCGCCATACAGAAAGAAGAAAAGGAGGAGGAAATCAGGCCGAGCCACAGTCACACGCAAGGATCGTCACCCCCTCCTAACCCCAGCAGAAGCCTGCTGTGGCTACTTGATCGGCATTGAAGCGAGTGCCAAGCAGATAGAGGAGGCCGGCGTCCTCTATAAAACGGGGCGAAGGGGCAAGGCAACAGGGGCAGACCAGGACGAGCTTCTCTGGCAAAAACCGAGCGACTAAACCCCCCCCCCCCTTTTCTGATCGTTTCTTGCCCAAGGTAAGAAGAACACGGTGTCACGAGATCCCCCCTTGGTGATCAGCTCATAAAGGACAGCCAACGGCGGATAGAGCGGCTTACCTTCGGCTACGACGGACCGCAAGCTCCCTGGGCGCAGCGACGCCGATCCCTCAGCTGTGATCCGTAGCGCTCGACGGCTCCTCCCTTTTTCTAGACAACCCGACCGGCTTCCCCTCCCCACAATGTCGTTCACGGCGGGGAATCATGTCCAGGCCCCTCGCAGGTTCGATCATTCCTCGACGTCGCAGCCACGCCGACCAACAGCAGCGACCGTGCCGTGCTCTGAACGCCGCAACCCCATCGCTGAACCAACCTCGACTGAAGACACCCCCTTCCGATCCCGCCGTTTCGCTTTAACAGCCATCTGGAGCCGCGACGTCCCGAGAAGAAAAAGGGAGGGGGAAGCCGTCCCCTGGTTCGACCGATGCCGCGGCAGCCCGCCGCCATCGCAGCCTCCCCCCTCTCGGACTGTCCTTCATGAGGAACAGCGCGGCGGCCCCGAAAGACCTTCCTTCGATTCCCGAGCCTGCTCCGTTCCGGATCTCCCACCCCAACAAGCTCCGGACGGCAACCCATCTCCAGCTTGACCAGGGGATGACGGCGGCGGCTGCGGCGAGCCCTTCTGCGGCCGTCTCCTCCCAGATCCGGCTGCGACGAACTCCCTCATGACCGACCTCCTCTCGGTGGGTCTTCGGATGGAGAAACTCCCACGAATCCATGCTGGGGTTTTGAGGATCGGGGATTCCTCTTTCCCCCAAATCGCTTTTCTCCTCCCAAACTTTAGAAGCCGCAGCCTCGACATCTCAGCAACTCCGGCGTCTCAAGGCGAACTCCCCTATGCTCTTCAATCGACAGCAGCCTCGGGCAACAAGTTGCCATTCCCAGATTTCAAACGCCCCCGGATGGATGAGCTTCTGCCAGGTCGCGTGATTTCTTTTAACCCCAAAGGTAATGAACATTTATTTTCATTTATTTATTAACTTTTTTATAAAAGTGTTAATTGGATATATGACATGGCTGAGTGATGGAATTTTAACAACGACGCTTTCTTTGTGTTCTTTAAAATATTAAACTTTAATGTTTTTCTGATTTTTCTTTTCGAGGGTCTTCACCTTGGTTGAATTTTAATGATTACACAAATGATCTTAGTGCTGCCTTTATTACACGTGATATTTTTGCTCGGCCATCCCAGCTTCAAAGTCATCTAATTTCATATGTCTTAGCGTACTGAATAATTTAAGGGAGTCTGTCATTTTTCATTAATACATCTGTTTAAATACTTGTTACTAATCTCTATAATTGTCGTGTTTTCGCATGGATAATACGGCGGAGAAACACCAACTTCTCGGAGGAGTCTTGATTCGACCCAAATACTCCGGACGACAAGGAAGTTGTGATTTACTCAAAGTAGCAAGATCCCGTCTGGCTGTTTCGAACGAGAATATCATCTTTCAACATCTTGAAGGATCAACATCAACGGGGTACAAAATGCCCCATTTAACTCAACCATTTCTAACGGTAAGTCATGCCTTACTGTTTCGGTTCGGTTAAATTTACGTCAATTTAACCGTTACTAAAGGCCTTGCACATCTCTTCCCTTTCCCTGTTTTACATGTAAAACAACGAGGAAATCATTACCAAGGAACGTCATCTTTCGACATCACGGAAGATCAAAATCAACGGGCCACACAACGCCCGGTGAGTAAACATTTTTACTCACCAGTTAATTCCAGATATTCAATATACTTTGGAATTTTTTCTGACAAATCGTCTTCTATGTGGTGTTTTAATTTTGCATGAAAAATCAACCGAGCTTCATGGAATTTCGGCAAAGCGATATTTCGAAGATAGAAAGCTTGAAGGCGCGTGTAACAAACCGCGCGGGTTGGATCTACCGCGGCCTAAAAAACCGTTGGTTCAGAGAGAAGCGGCATCAACCGTCATCTCAGGTACATGAGGGAAGTGCGGGCTTCCCGTCTTTTCTTTACTTCCACATGTAACGGGTCGTGAACCCAAGTGCATAGGCTTACGATCACCGCATTTTCCCGCTCTCTTTGATCTCGATAATTGGTTGTGGTTGTTCGCATGCTTTAGGCCCGTAGGTTTATCGTCGCATGCTATTTGCTAAACACACATGAGTTCGAGCGCAAAAGGCTCGAATCGGGTCCAACGCCCGTAAAACAGTGACATGAGTCCGGAGTCATGCCCGGATCGGGTCCAACGCCCGTTAATCAAAAGCCAAACTCTTTTGGAGCAAACGCCACCTCTTCGCATGTTTAGAGTGTAAAGACTAGTAAGTAGAAATCCCCGAACCAGCTGTTTTTCCGACTTAACAGTTCTTAAAATAAAAAGTCGGTGGCGACTCCGTAATAGCTTACCTAGGTTAAGCAACAACAACATGTTTTACAAACGGAGCCATCATTGGATGGGTGACGGCGACACGAGCCGCTCCCTGGTTCCTCCCGGAATTTCCCAAGCGAGGTCTTAACGCAGCCTTTCGCCCGTCGCCTTCAAGGACTGGAGACGGTGGGCGAAACGCCCCGCAGATCCGCTCGGGAACCAAGGGAGGATTCAACCCGATGCCCTTCCGCAGCGTCCGACGCTCGAGTCGCGACGCCGACCGGATTGGGCCTCGGGGAGCGGGCCCGGATCCTCGCGTCGCTGGAGCCGCAGCGCGCGTGCTAGGCCGGAGGGCGCGCGTACACTGAACTTGGGAATGAGCATGGTCGCCGTTATCGGACCCAGGCCGTTAGGGAAAGACCGGGTGCAGGCTTCAGGGATTGACGACGGTTCTAGAGGTGGGGAGACGATTGTATCCAAGGTGCAGGCTTCCGGGATTGACAACGGGGCAGGGATTGGTTTTACTTGCTGATCCTGATAGAACGACGTGTGCAGCATCTCGTTGTTGACATCGTTGTGCTTGAACTTTCCATTGTAACGGTTGAGCAGGCCAATGAGGCAGCTCTGGACAGCCCTCATCAGGTCATTCCGGTTCAGCGAACGGATCCTGGACATCGCTTGCCACTTCCCAGAATATGCAGTGGCCGCGAACTTGCTTCCCATGCATCTGACAGAAATCGAGCATCTCGTCGGCATCCCGGTAGTTGAAGTTCCTCTGCTGTGGCTCCGTCCAGTACCACTTCAGCTCGTTCCCGAAGACCGCCCAATTGAAGTTCTTCACATAGAAATCAACGAAGTCTTCGTTATCCAGATTCGTTCGGAGGATGCGCGACCTGATGGGGAAAGAGTTCTCTGTCTGCTTGACGGTACGACGACGCCATGCCATTCGCTTGGTCCCAGCCCGGAGAACATTTATCATCGCTGACCTCCGCCTGGCCTCCATTAACACACTGTTACGTGACAAAGAGCTGGATCTTCTCGGCGATGACTTGAGATGGGCCCATCCAGGCTTGAGACTTGTTTGTGATGAGGAATTAGTGTCCACTTGATGGCGGTCGAGGTGGTGGTATCGAGGAGGAGTTGACAGTGGCCGTCACAGCCGCTGCTGTTGCTGCCGCTGTCGCAGTGTTGCTGCTGTTGGTGCTGGTGCCGCTGCTGCTGCTGGTGCCGCTGCTGCTGCTGGTGCCGCTGCTGCTGCTGCTGGTGTCGCCGCCACCGCCGCTGCTGCTGGTGGTGGTGCTGCTGCTTCTGCTGCTACTGGGACGATCCTGACGATGTTGTGAGGACGCAGCACCATGCAAGGGCATGCCGACGAACTGCTGGGTGGTCGTGGCCTGAGTAGGTGGGTTTGGATGAATCCCAGGCATACTCTGCTGGAAGATGATGCCGGTAAGACGTGAGTCCCCGACGCTAGGTTTATGGGTGTCGAGATGAACTTGTCGGAATGAGGACAGGTCGGAGGGAAATCCGGGACTTGTGTTGGGATGAACTGAGGATGTCCTGGAAGCTTGTCCAGCGGTCGGAGGCTTTATTGTCGTTGAGGAACCAACGCGGGAATCGGGGATATCGTTGATGACGACGATTGTTGGCTGCCATGGTTCCTCTAAGAGCGTTGAGCGCTGATTCAGAGCTGGTGTTGCGGAAGCCGCCGTGACTGGGGAAAGGAAAACGAGACGTCGGAAGCTGTTCGATGATTGCAGGGTCCCATATGTCGACACCATGGGGGAGGCACTCCCACTCCTGGACCGACTCAAGGAGGTCGTAGATGTCGTCGATCACTGGTATCATGACAGTGACCTTGACAAGTGACTTTCCTCATCTGCTGAACCGTGGCTCATGAGCCAAACCCAGTGCAATTAGGAAACTCTCAACTGGCTTGTCTCTAGTGAAGTCCACGTGCTTCATCAGCCCCAAGTCAAACCACCACCTGGAGACTTCTCCAAGATCACTTTGTTGTACGACTTGAAGGTGATTGAAATTGAGCTTGGCCAATCTGAGCAAATGCAGGTTTCTCTCATCTCCCTTCGTAAGACTCGGGGTACCACTTGACATCGTACCATCGTATTCTCCGGTGCAAAGGTGGCTCTGATCAGTCCTCTTTGCTACTGTCAGTTCCCGTTGAAGTAGTGGCAGCAGAATTTCTGGCTTTAACGAACGCATCCTCAATTTCCTTCCTGGATCTGCTGATAACCGGCCATGACTTCGGATATTTAAATTTCGGATGGTTCAAACGAAGTCTAAAAGTGCGTTTGCTTGTTGATGGTCATGGCAGAGAAGCTGTTGTTTGTAAAATGAAATAAAAACAATCAAAGCAGGCAAATTCACCGAATCAATCAACAACAAAGGAAAGAGGTTACCGGGTGTCGAAGACGTCTGAGTAGAGGAGTGATTTGAGACCGTCGGAGAATAATCTGCCTGCCTCGAAGGGAGGCTCGGCCGGCCGGAATATAACCTACTGCAATTTGTATCCAACAAAACGAAAAGGAATGCTGCCTTATGATTTTCTTCGAAAACGATTGTTCTTGAAATCTCTCAGTGCCTATTTCCCAAGCTCCTTTTTTTTAGCCTCTTCTCTTCGTCTCCTTTGAGTGTCTCCGGGTCTAGCTTTTTATAGGAATTATTATTTTTAATTGGATTTTTTATGATTTTGTGGGATTTTTAGTGATTTAGATGATTTTTATTGATTTTCACTGATTTTTGGTGATTTTTAGTGACTTAGGTGATTTTTATTGATTTTCACTGATTTTCAGTGATTTTTTAGTGATTTTCCGAAGATTTGTAATTTTTTCTATTTTTTGTGATTTTTGTAGAAAAATTGGGTTATGACAATCCTCTAGGTTTCATTTGATGGTGCAACTCGTTCATTGCATGAGATGATGAGGATACTGGCTGCTACACCGACGGGTGCACGGGCATGCCCTGCGTTCGAATGGCTCATTTTGTAGGAGAGCTATCCGAAAACTACAGCACCCATGTTCCTCACTGAGAAAAAAAGTTGAAAAGGCCAGTCTTCTACCCTAAAGGAGCAACTAGCCAAGCTTAACCGCGATGTAGAAGCTGATCCCAATGGTGAAACCTTTTGGCTAAACAGAGTTCTTCAAGGTCTAAAGGCGGTGGCATGGCCGAAACAAACGATAAATTAATTGACGAACTTTTACGGCATGGGGGTTGTGGTTTTAGTCGGACAACTTCTTTAATATTCAATTCGTCTTTCCCTTTCATCTCCACTGTCCCCTGAACTAACTCCATGAACCTTGTGAACCTTTCGACCTTAGACTACCAAAGAGTTACGGCAGCGGAGATATCGCGCCCACTAGTGATCCCAAAAGCAGTCTTTTTCATGTTAGCTTCATCATTTGTGTTGAGTTACCTTACTTTCGGAATCCATTGGCGGATTACTTCCAAAGACTCGAAACTAAACTTGTCCTTGGTAAAAATCGCTCGATATGGACTTATCGATCTTTCAAGACTACACGGCTATTCAGTCGCAGGACCCATTTACAAATCGAATCAACTTCTTCGGTTTATTTTGTTGTCCATTGTGGCAGCAGGAATATTACATTGATCGAAATCAAAGAATCTGGGAACAAAGGAAAAAAAAATGGAAGTGCAAACGCCGCCACTAACAGCAGCTACGAAGTGCAGATGAACGGTGGCCTGGACATCCTCCTGCGACATTCCTCCATTTTCTCAGCATGATGATTGCAATTCCTGCAATCCGGAACCGACTACCATCATGGTTGCCCACCTGGAGATGTTCCTCAGTCCGAATCCTCCGAAATCCCCACCTCATCCTAATCCGCCTGTAAGCAGCACAAACATAAGGGATTATTCCATCATACCCGCGCTTTGATTCGTTCTGCATGATGTCGGCGGTTTTCTCCGCCAGAGGACACAGACAGTGTATGAACTGCAGGCATAATTGGGCATTTTGTAGTGTGCTTGCGCATCCTATCATAGCAGGGTACAACATGTTTGCACGTCTCATGACAAGCTTGAAGAAACCATTAAACAATGGATCTTGCACTGTATTGACATCAAGGTGTGGATACCACGAAGAAAAGAAGCATTTGTCAGTAATCGAAACCATCGTAAATCCGATCAATTGTCATACTTGACCTCAATCACATTTCATTGAAAGATGCAGAACAAACAGTGAATCATTGCAATCCACAACAAACGGCTGGGACTTTCCGCATCCACAATTAACTGTCTGCAACAAATCCTCATACTATTGACATCACAACAGATAGTAATTCACGTCTCCAACCAGCGATTCCATCATATAGTCGAGATCATAAATTCGAGACTTTATAACAGTGTACAAGATTAAAACAAAATCCCCAAAAGCGTATCGCTCTCCCACCACGAAACCATTTCACTGTGTTACCATAATTTCTAATATCTTCGGAGGTAAACTTAGTATTACGGATTCTATAATTTAGGAATCTAATTATTACTCTAAATAATTGTCGCAATTAATTATTTCTTTCCTAGTCTTGATTCACAATCTTTTGATTTCAAGAATTATTGTAAAATCCTATTTATTTTCTGTAGACGTGGAATAAGAATTAATATGTGATGCTCCAAAATTTATCATGGTATCAGAACGTATGCTTTCCTGGGATGATTGAGGATGTCGAACGTTGATTCGGATAGGAGTTTGAGGATGTCGAATGTTGATTCCGATAGGAGTCTGAGAAAAGATGTTGAGAGGTCGAAGATCATCGAAAAGCATGATGGGGTAACCAACAAGATGGAGATACCTGCAGTGTATCGACTAGAATCGTCAGATGGTCCAGGTAACATTCTAATTCTGTGCAATCTCAATGGTGACAACTATTTGACATGGTCTCGCGGGATGTTATTGCACTAAGTGCAAAGGGAAAATTACCTTTTATTGATGGTACTTTAAAAAAACCAGTTGAAGGGGATTTTATGAGGAAAAGATGAGAGATGTGCAATTCCACACTCATAGCCTGGATATTCAATACCATGGAGAAGGATCTCCAGTCAACTGTGGCATGTGCTGTAGATGCGAAGTAATTATGGGATGATCTCAAAGAGCGTTATTCCGAGGGAAATCTGGCTCGAATTTATCAAATAAAGTCTGACATATGTCTCCTCAATCCAGAAGGAAAAAGTGTCCGAGAATATCACGGAAGATTAAAGCAATTATGGGATGAGCTGGAATTTTATATTGATAAGCCTGCTTGTATATGTGGTGCAAATACTCAATTCATAACACAACGAGAAGATTTTTCAGTTTCTTATGGGTCTCACCTCAGAATTCAATATGGTTCGATCTAACACCTTAAGCGTCAAACCAATGCCGACTTTGAACAAGATCTATCAAATGGTTGTGCACGAGGAACGTCAAAAGATTGTGACACGATCACAAGTGTCGGAACAAGGAGCTACAACTTTTTTTGTAAGGGGCGGAGACCAGTCAGTACAGATGGAGTGATGCAACAACAAATTTTAGATACAAAATCGTTTTTGGAGGTCGGGCACAAAGCCCGTGTGCGACAATTGTGGTAAGATAGGTCACTTGAAAGGCAACTGTTGGGCTCTAAATGGTTATCCGCCTAGGTATTGGGGAGATCAAGGAGGTCAAGACTCATGGGGAAATGGGCGGAAGCCCAGTGGACAATGGAGACAAGGTGGATCTTCACGTGAAGGAGCGCAACGAGGAAGGGGCTCATCCTTTCAAAAAACGCTACAACGAGCTCATGCCGTATAGACAGGAGGGAGCTCTCGTACCGAGCAATTGGAGGCGTTGCCAGATGATCAATTCCAACGATTACTAAATCTAATCGGTTCAGATTCAAACGACATCGATCGACTTGTTGGTAATGACTTTGTTAATGTACAGAGTGAATGGGTTTTAGACACCGGAGCATCAAGGCACATGACAGGAAGTCTAAAGTATTTTTCCGAATCTTCACCCATTCAAGGCGACGTGATCATTTATATTCCAAACGAGGGCAAAATAAATGCCACTCGAATTGGGAAAGTCTTAATAGCACCTTCCATTCAACTTTTTGATCTGCTCTATGTGCCCACATTTAATTGCAATTTAATTTCAATTGCACGATTATCTGCAGAGATGAATTGTTTGATGATATTTTATTCGAACATTTGTTTGATACAGGACCGCACTTCGAGGAGGATCCTTGGAGTGGGTGAACTGAGAGGGGGATGTATTATCTACGCAAGGTGGTTGCCGATCTGCTCGTCTGTCAAACAGTCTTGTAGGGGTCTGAAGATATATGGCATAAACGGCTCGGTCATCCATCTCGCTCGATAAAGCTACATGGTATTAATTCAGTTACAGCACATAAAAGAAGTGAGTGTGATATTTGTCTAAAAGCAAAGCATACTCGCTCTCCGTTTGATTTGAGCAAGAATAAAGCAGATTATCCTTTTCAGTTAGTTCATTGTAACTTGTGGGGACCTTATAAAATCAAATCTACTTGTGGAGCAAATTATTTCTTCACGATAGTTGATGATTTCAGTCGTGGTGTTTGGCTATATCTGTTACGTGAGAAGTCGGAAGCAAGGCGTTGTCTCATTAATTTCTACATGCCTGTCAAGAATCAATTTGATCGCACAATTAAGGTGGTCAGAAGTGACAACGGGACAGAGTTCTTATCTCGAGAATTGCAGGATTTCTTTTATGCGAATGGAATTTTACATCAAACTTCTTGCATAGTGACACAACAACAGAATGGACGGGTCGAGCGGAAACATCGTCACATTCTAAATGTTGCTCGGGCTCTCATGTTCCAGGCATCCCTTCCGACATATTTTTGGGTAGAATGTGTCTCCACCGTGGTGCATTTGATAAATATCACACCTATGCCATTATTAGATGACAAGAGCCCTTATGAGGTACTATTTGGCAAGCAACCAAATTATTCAAATCTCCGAGTTTTTGGCTCCCTCTGCTATGCTCATGTTCAAACGAAAGAGAAGTTTCAACCAAGATCCCGAAAATGCGTATTTATCGGCTACCCACAAGGAAAGAAGGGTTGGAGACTCTATGATCTGAGGACACAACAATTCATTATCTCAAGGGATGTACGTTTTTGTGAAACGGTATTCCCGTTTGCTACAAATGAGAAAAATCAAACCTCGTCACGGATAGGAAGTCCATTATTTGTTGATACTGTCTCATCTAAATATCATCAACTTGAGGGAGAGCAGACATCCCAAAACATCGGAAAAGTTGATTTAAAGAGAAAATGAATGACGTCCAAGTGGAAGTAGAAAGTGATTCGAATCTTAGTGGCACGAATGCTACTAATCAGCATGAATCTTCTTCTGAAAATGGACACATGGATCTTGGTTTGGATCTAGACAATAATCCAACTTCTGGCAGTACAGATGATTTACCCAACGACGAGCGACATTTAGAGAACCCTCGCAACAACGAACCTTAGCCCATGGAACAAATTCGTCGATTGACTCGAATAAAGAGAACAATGGCACACCTCAGTGATTATATAGCTAACGCAACACAAGCTGTGAACCCTCCCTCTTCGTCTTTGCCCACTCCATCAAACTCTTCAGGTGCGTTATATCCCATAGAAAAATTCCTTCACTATTCTAGAATTTCTACCAGCGATAAAGCATTTTTCGCTGCAATTGAAAATGATAAGGAGCCTCAGTCGTATAAAGAAGCAACTCAAGATCGACGATGGATGGATGCAATGGCTGAGGAAGTGTGTGCTCTTGAGTCTAATAAAACCTGGACGATTGAAAAGTTTCCACCTGGAAAACGAGCAATAGGATGCAAATGGGTTTACAAGGTAAAGCGACATGCCGACGGTAGTGTTGAATGTTACAAAGCTTGATTAGTTGCAAAGGTTTTACACAGGTGGAGGGCGTCGATTTCCATGAAACTTTTGCTCCCGTGGCGAAGTTGGTAACGATGCGAGTTTTATTGACAGTCGCCATGGCAACAGGATGGGAACTACACCAGATGGATGTAAATAATGCTTTCTTACACTGAGAGTTGGATGAAGAGGTATACATGCAATTATCCCCGGGATTTTCTTCATCCAAAGAGGGATACGTATGTCGACTTCGAAAATCTTTATATGGACTTCGTCAAGCTTCACGGAATTGGTTCTCTAAACTAGCCAACGCACTTTGGCAATACGGTTTTGTTCAGTCAAGAGCAGATGATTCCCTTTTTACTTTCACCCGTGGTAATATATTTCTGGGATTGACGACTTAATTATTGTTGGTAATAATTCCAGCCACTGTGATTCGTTCAAGAGCTATTTGGATAAATGCTTCCACATCAAAGACTTGGGCCCTCTCAAGTATTTTCTCTGCATTGAAGTCACACAAATAAATTCAGGCTTATTTCTTAGTCAACGGAAGTATGTTCTCGATATTTTGACCGAATGCGGCGTGATGGGATCACGACCATCACTTTTTCCTATGGAACAACACCACCGACTTGCTACTAGTTCAAGTGATTTGCTCCCAGATCCGGCTAAGTATAGGTGTTTAGTCGTACGACTTATATATTTAACTATTACTCGGCCGGAGATAAGTTTTTCTCTCCACATCCTGGCACAGTTTATGCAAGAACCTCGCCAAGATCACATGGACGCTGCAATGAGGGTTCTTCGGTACTTGAAGCAGTCTCCTGGTCAAGGGATTTATTTACTGCCTAATTATCTCGACCTTATAGCTTATTGCGATTCGGATTGGGCTAGTTGTCCTTTAACTCGTCGCTCAATTATCGGCTACTTCATCAGTTTAGGCGGCTCTCAAGTTTCATGGAAGACCAAAAAGCAGACTACAGTATCACGTTCTTCAGCTGAAGCAGAATATCGGGCAATAGCAACGACAGTTAGCGAAATTATTTGGTTGCGAAGTCTCCTTTCCTCTTAGGTAGTGCTAAATTCGCGACCTACTCTTCTACTGTGTGATAATCGTGCTGCACTACATATAGCCGTTAATCCAGTCTTTCATGAGCGTACGAAGCACATAGAGATTGATTATCATTTTATTCGTGAACATCTTTGATCGAGAATAGTGAAAACAATGCACGTGCCTACTCGAGAACAACTAGCAGACATTTTCACTAAGGCACTTGGTCGAGATCGTTTCCTTCTTCTACTTTCCAAGTTGGGCATCCGAGCTCCAACTTGAGGGGGAGTATTACGGATTCTACAATTTAGGAATCTAATTATTAGTCTAAATAATTGTCGCAATTAATTATTTCTTTCCTAGTCTTGATTCGCTTTATTAGGATAGTTTTGATTTCAAGGATTATTGTAAAATCCTATTTATTTTCTATAGACGTGGAATAAGAATTAATCTGGGATGCTCCAAAATTTATCACGTAGGTATCAACACACGAAGCGAAAGAAAATCTTGAAAGGTTATATGTTGTAAACGCGGAAATGTGTTTATTGATCTCGTGACAGTTGGGTCGCTATGTTTGTAATCCATTATATATGAATCTTGCTCTCCATACGTAGACGTAGGTTGATCTGACCGAATTAAATAAATTCCCCGTCTCCTTATTTTTTGTAAACTTTCGATCGAGGACCGGATCCGTCCTTTGCAGACATCTTCTTCTCCATCCGTGAACATAAGTAGGTCTGCCTGAGCCACGTAAATTTTGTTTCCTTATTTTTTGTAAACTTGTGATCAATGACCAGATCCAACAAATGGAGCTTCACTCATAAAATATTTTAGAACATATTTTCACATGAGTACACATAGCAGGCATAACACCGGAAACTTCACCTATTTATCACTCACGCGAAGGGGGGTTCTTTATTGAGGATTGCGCACGGAGTATCATCAACCCTCGATCTTATCCATGCGAAGCCCTGGTGGATCGTCTTATTTCACCCAAACATAACAGTCGACCATCCTAATGTCGCTCGAAAACAAGCAGGAACCGTTGCTCCGGATGCTCCAGTGACAAGTATCGCATACGTAGCGATGCATGTTGCCGTCATAGACGACTGGCCGCTTCTTTCAACAAAGATAATTGTGTATCACGAATCTCTCGTAACTCATGAAATGAGAAACTAAGTTTTTAGTTGGGAAGTTTTGTATATTTTGATTAAATCAAACAACAGAAAGGACACCGAACTTTTGCAGATCGGAGCAAATCCATGTCGTGAGGAGGGAACGTGCAGAAATGTCGTCCCGACAAAATGACTTCTTGTTTTTGGTCGGCCGGTCGGCATTTCAAGTTCTGAGAAACATTCCAAAAGTTAAAAAAGTATGGAATCGTGTGAGAGTGCCTTGTTTGTTATAATAAGGTTTCTTTTAAAAGGTGATGTCGACTGATCCTTTTGAAACTTAATCACGCATGGTGGACTGGGCTGGGCTGTGACGACAACCTCTTCGAGAACTTCTTGGCCGTCGCCCAAGCACGTCCCTTTGGGGTTTAGGCCAGAGGAAGGACTATCAGGACATCTTGGAGTAGGGGAGTTCTTCGGGGTGGAGGGATGGAAGGCAGGAAGGCTTGGGTCGATGTGTTTGCGCTGCCGTCGGAGGATTCTAATTGCCGGAGGGGAGAGAGATCCACGATGAGGGCCGTGGTTGGAACCAAAGTTCATTTAGTCCTCTGAAATCCCCACCTCATCCTAATCCGCCTGTAAGCAGCACAAACGTAAGGGATTATTCCATCATACCCGCGCTTTGATTCGTCCTGCATAATGTCGGCGGTTGTCAGTGTATGAACTGCAGGCATAATTGGGCATTTTGTAGTGTGCTTGCGCATCCTATCCTAGCAGCGAACAACATGTTTGCACGTCTCATGACAAGCTTGAAGAAACCATTAAACAATGGATCTTGCACTGTATTGACATCAAGGTGTGGAAGCCACGAAGAAAAGAAGCATTTTTCGGTAACTGAAACCATCGTAAATCCGATCAATTGTCATGCTTGATCTCAATCACATTTCATTGAAAGATGCAGAACAAACAGTGAATCATTGCAAGCCACAACAAACAGCTGGGACTTTCCGCATCCACAATTAACTGTCTGCAACAAATCCTCATACTAGTGACATCGCAACAGATAGTAATTCTCGTCTCCATCCTGCAATTCCATCATATAGTCGAGATGCATAGCAAACATAACCCCGAGGACGACAATTAAGCGAAAGAATATAACATAGGAATCAACTTTATATGTTGTACAACTATAAGATATTCTTTCTAATATATTCAGAGGTACAACTTATGTATCAACACACGAAGCGAAAGAATATAAAGAAACGTTATATGTTGAAAACGTGGAAATCAATTTGGGTTTTATTGATCTTGAACGAGGGTCGAGGGAGTTAAATAGGATCTCGATTTATGTTTGTAATCCATTATATATGAATCTTGTTCTCCATATGTGGACGTAGGTCGATGACCGAACTAGGTAAATTCTTCATCTCCTTATTTTTCATAAACTTTGATTGAAGACCGGATCCGTCTTCCGCAGACTTATTTCATTACAAATGGATCTTGTTCTTCATCCGTGAACATAAGTAAATCTGACTGAACCACGTAGATTTTGCCTCCTTATCTTTCGCATACTTGTGATTAATGATCGGATCCGATTCGACACGCTTATGCGTGTTACCACACCCCAATATTAACGAAAACAAATTAGAACATATTTTCACATGACACATATAGCAGACATAACACAGTAAACTTCTTAGTTATCACTCACGCGAAGGTCGGGCCCTTTGAGTTTTATTGTGTATACATATACGCCCCCACCGAAATTTATTTAGAAGGACATACCGGCGGGGGGTCTTTAGTGACGATTGCGCACGGAGTATCATCGACCCTCGATCTTATCCGCACGAGGCCCTGGTGCAGCGTCTTATTTCACCCAATCATAACAGCCGACCATCCTAGTGTCGCTCGAAAACAAGCAGGAACCGTTGCTCCGGATGCTCCAGTGACAAGTATCGCATACGTAGCGATGGACGTTGTCGTCATAGACGACTAGCCCATGCGAGGAGTCCCTCAACGAAATCCTACAGTGAAAGAGAGTAGTACCGAAGAAACTAGTATGAAAGCTGAACCCCCACTGTCCCCTGGGGTGTAGTGCTACGAATCCGAGGTCATCGTCCGCGGACGCGCAATGGACACCGATATCCTCTCCGTTGATATCATTCTCTACGACTACGCGTTTCGCAGGGGTGGCAGCAACATGAACCTGAGCAACAACCATAACAAGGCACAACATGAGGATGAAAACACCTGACTTCACTATGGAATTCATGATCATTATCCTCCAAATTTGATGGCTGTGGTTAATATTAATGAACTGCCGAAGGGACTATTTAAAAGGGGAAGAACAGGAAACATTGGGACATCTTTAGTATCGATACTATATTATTTTTAACAATGGGGTTCTTGTCTTGGACTCTCCCTAGGAGGTCTTCCTCCACTAGCGGGTCTTTTCGAAAAACTCCATTTTCTTAAATATTTCCCCTGCCTAAAACTTATCATTCAAACAATACTCCAACGAGACAGCAGCTGTTCGACATTAGCGTGAGTTCGGAGGGGGGAGAAGCTCTGAAAATTATAATTATAAATTACTTACTGTCAACTCACATGGAGCACGTAACGAACAATAAAGTAATTTATATTAAAAAAGTATTTAAGATAAATATGCCTATAAAAAAGTCGGTTCACGAAAGTCAAACTTCGGTTTCCAATAAATAAGAAAAATAAAAAGTCAAAAAGTCAAAATTTTTATTTCGAGATATTACTTACGAAATTTAGAAATTATCTTCTAATTATTTTATGCCTAACATTTGGAAAAAGGCCCACATTTGATGCATAACAATAAATAGATAGTTAGCGTGGAGGAATCATTCCTGTATTTTTTTTTTTTGTTTTGCATTAATGAAAAATTGGATTTCTCGTTATTACAGTTCATCGTAGTTGAACCATGGGATGCTACTTTTTGAGAAAGTACAAGTTGGTCATCGTCCCGGGATTGAACCGTCTTTTCTTTATATATACATTTTTTTATGTTGTTAGTAGTTCGTACCTGAAGTTGTAATCGTTACAAAAAAGTTTATAATCGCAGACTATCTGTACGAACTTTTCTATAATAATTATGGGAGGCTAAGCTCGTGTCGTTCGGAGAAGTCCGTGCCGGAAGGGCAAACTCGTAGTTCTAAATTATGTGACCGCAGTCACATTTCTGATTAGTGTGCTTGCGTTCACGTTTCACTATGGGAAAGTTCGTTCCAGATCCTTTAGATACGAAGTTCCTATACCACGAACCTTTATAAAACTTCGCATAGAGAATTTGTTTTTTTTAAAAAAGTTTATACCAATGAATTCTGGTACGAACTTCCCCCGTAATAATTACGATCATAAGTACCAATTTTTTACAAATATTACAACTCTAAATAATCACGATAAGTTCCGTGCACGGAAGAGTAGCTGTTGATGTTCTTTTGCGTTTGGTCGTCTCTATTGTCCGGTCATTACGAAACCACCTGGAACTTTCCGTCGCCAAACAAAAAAAAAACGTTTATATAATGATATTTTACCGGATTACTTTATAACAAAAGTGACTCGAAGGAAAAGAAACAAGATTTTATTTAACGATTATTCTTTTATTAAATTCAATAAATTACCTACCAACGGATAGTAATCCGTTTTTGGGCAAGGGAAAAATATTAGACAAATTCGGAAAGATCCTAGACCCCACCGGGTGGGACGCATCTCTAAGGAAAATAGAGTTATTTGGTACTCTTAACGGGGCTTTACATGGTTAGTTAGACGAGTTTATGTTAGAGTTTTTATAAGTTTTTATCGTGTTTTTATTTCGGTTTAGTTTTTGTTATTTTATTAAATCTTGAGCTTATTTTGAGAGTAATTGGAACCTAGTTGATGCATCTTAGAATTGTTTTGATTTGAAGTAGGTAAATGAAGAGAATCATAAGGTTGGCAAGTGAAAATTAGACGAAATTTGATAAAGTGCTGAAAAGTTACAGAGAGCAGAAGGATACGTCATTCAATCTCAAGTACGCGTCCATGATGAATCAGTAAACCTACAGAAAGCAAAAGGACGCGTCCCTCAATCTCAAGGACGCGACCTTCGACAATCTGCACAAGATCTCGCCAAATCACTGAATTCTTCATTATCACGATTTGAAGAGAGAGGGCATCAATTAGTTACCATTTTATTATTCTTAGGATATTTTGGTATTTATTTATTTTCTTAGGCTCTTTAGGATCTTAGAGAATATTAGGAAATCTTTTAAGGGAATAATATATTCTCTAGGATAGCCTAAGGAAGGGGAGAGAGTTTTCATTGAGTTTTAGAGTTTTTTTTTTTTTTTTAGACTTTGGCTCTGAGGAGAAAGGAGAGGTGCCGACTAGGGTTCGAGAGAATATCCGGAGGAGGCTACTACCAACCAGATCGGGAGATCGGGAGGGCGTTCCTTATCTATTTTTCTTGATTTCTTTATGTCGATGCTATTTTCTTCTGAACTTTGGATGTTTTCTTATTTTAGCATGAACTAATTTTCTTATCTAGGGTGCTAAATTTGCGAGACTTGTCAAGGTGATTTTGAACGTGATTTATTTTTATTGAAAGTCCGATGTGCTTTGATGTGCTTGCGTGTTTACTTTTCTGAAATACGATTGGCGTCGGTTTCTGAAATAACTCGGATTACCTTAGCATCGGGAGGTGTAAGATTAATTCGAGAGGAAAATCAAAGAACAGGTTAATAGAAACTGGAGATAGGGATATCACAGTTGATATTAATTAGATTGACTATTGAGAGTAGATTAACAGAAATCGTAGATAGGGATATCACGGTTGATGTTAATTAAATCGAATGCTAGGAGTTAATGGAATATAGATCGTAGGGATAAGTCTAATATATCGGAGAGCATGATTTAAATCCTCGGACAGCTTTATCTAAACGTTCAATTGATCCACGACAAGTTAAGTAAATTTAGTTGCCCTAGGCTTTCTCATTGATATTTTCTCATAATCCTTGCTTATTTTATTTTAGTAATTTTCGTTTAATCCACCATTTATTTGATTAGTCTAGATAATATTTAGTGGTTTAATTGGTATTCAGCAACAATTAGTCCTCGTGGGAACGATATCTTTCGTGCTATAATCGATTTGTGTGTATACTTGCGCACAACACATTTTTAGCAGAACAGCGTGACATGCTATATATTTTCATTTTAACGTGGCTTCCGAATCCTCTGAAATCCCCACCTCATCCTAATCCTTCTGTAAGCAGTGATAATGTAAGGGATTGTTCCATCTTTACCTGTGCTTTGATTCGTCCTGCATAAAGCCGGCGGTTTTCAATGTCGGAGGACAATGAGAGTGGATGAAACTGCAGGCACAATTGGACACTCTGTTGTGTTTTCGGGCTTCCTGTCCTAGCAGGGAGCAACGTGTCTGCACGTTCATGACAGGCTTGGAGAAACCATTAAATAATTGACCTTTCACTGAATCGACGTCAAGGTGTGGATGACATGAAGGAAGTAAGCATTGTCGCGAAACCACCGCAAATAAGATCAATTACGTATCAATCGCCATTTATGGTAAGATCTGTAGAATTGAAAACGGTGGAAGGACAAAAAGGCGAGAAAATTCGAGTATTGCGGACATACAACGTAGGTGAATTTTGCTCAAAGAGTTTAACTTGTTTTGCAGGAAGAGTGGCATAAAAAGGGAACTCTCCTGTCTAGAGACCACACAACAGAATGGGATTGCCGAAAGGAAGATTCGACATCTTACGGAGACTTGTAAGTCGTGGTTACACATGAAGAATCTACCAAAGTAGTTATGGGCGGAAGGCATGAAGTGTGCTGCCAATGTCCTCAATCGAGCTCCTCCCAAATAATCTCAAATCGCCATTCAAGATGTTATATGGGTTCAAGTCAAGTGGTTAGTATTTTCAAGTTTTCGGGTTTATTTGTTATGTCCATGTTCTAGATTCGAGGAGGAGCAAACTGAATGCAAAGGTTGTCAAGTGCGTATTCGTCGGCTATGACGAAGGAGGAAAGGGTGGCGATGTATGGATCCATCGACCCACAAATGCACTGTGTCGAGAGATGTTGTCTTCGACGAAATCTCCTCATACTACATCAAGAATGTTGAGGAGAATGTTCATACTAACCTTCTCGTGTCTATGTCTACGGGAGGCTCTTCTAGTAGAGATTGTGGTGACAGGGGGAGCTTCGACTTATCTCAAGGTATTTCAGTTGAAGAAGGTATAGAGAATCAAAGTCTATAGGAAAGCACACATCAGGAAGAATCTGGTCTACAGAAGAATGGGGAATCTCGGCCAAAGAGGAACACTGTAAGGCCATATTTATTTTATCGTAAAAAAAACAAGAATCGGCGGATGATTTTGTGACAACTTTCTGTTGTTTTTTGGCAAATGCAGTAGACGACGAGGAACCCTCGTCTTATAATGAAGCAAAGGGTGTCAAGGAATGGGTGGCAACGATGGAGGAGGAAATGTAGGCTCTCGAGAAGAATGGGACGTGGGATGTCGTTCCAAAACCTTCTGATACTCAAGCTGTCACTTGTAAGTGGGTGTATCGAATCAAGAGAAAAGCTTATGGAAGCGTAGATCGATACAAGGCAAGATTGGTCGCTCGAGGATTCTCGCAGAAGTATTGAGAAGATTATGAGGAGACATTCAGTCTAGTAGCGAAGATGACGTCGATTCGCACTGTTTTGGCCTTGACAGCAAGTTCTCGATGGAAGCTGTGGAAATTGGATGTCAAGAATGCATTTCTCTACGGAGAACTCAATTGCTCGATCTATACGGAACAACCACCTGGATTCGAGAAAAAGGGTGGTCACCAGTTGGTATGTAGACTTAAGAAGGCCTTATATAGATTGAAGCAAGCCAACATGTGCTTGGTATGGGAAGATTACAGAATATCTTTGGTTTTGTGGGTACGTAGCTTCGGAATCCGATTCAAGTCTATTTGTAAAGGAGCATCAAGGACAGATGGTGGTGGTACTTCTATATATGGATGATGATATAATCCTGACCGGCAATAACTATGGAGAGGGTTTTATTGATCTTGAAAGAGGGTCGAGGGATTAAACAGGATCTCGATTTATGTTTGTAATCCATTATATATGAATCTTGTTCTCCATACGTGGACGTAGGTCAATGACCGAACTAAGTAAATTCTTCATCTCCTTATTTTTTGTGAACTTTGATCGAAGACCGGATCCGTCTTCCGCAGACTTATTTCATTACAAATGGATCTTGTTCTTCATCCGTGAACATAAGTAAATCTGACTGAACCACGTAGATTTTGCCTCCTTATCTTTCGCATACTTGTGATTAATGATCGGATCCGATTCGACACGCTTATGCGTGTTACCACACCCCAATATTAACGAAAACAAATTAGAACATATTTTCACATGACACATATAGCAGACATAACACAGTAAACTTCTTAGTTATCACTCACGCGAAGGTCGGGCCCTTTGAGTTTTATTGTGTATACATATACGCCCCCACCGAAATTTATTTAGAAGGACATACCGGCGGGGGGTCTTTAGTGACGATTGCGCACGGAGTATCATCGACCCTCGATCTTATCCGCACGAGGCCCTGGTGCAGCGTCTTATTTCACCCAATCATAACAGCCGACCATCCTAGTGTCGCTCGAAAACAAGCAGGAACCGTTGCTCCGGATGCTCCAGTGACAAGTATCGCATACGTAGCGATGGACGTTGTCGTCATAGACGACTAGCCCATGCGAGGAGTCCCTCAACGAAATCCTACAGTGAAAGAGAGTAGTACCGAAGAAACTAGTATGAAAGCTGAACCCCCACTGTCCCCTGGGGTGTAGTGCTACGAATCCGAGGTCATCGTCCGCGGACGCGCAATGGACACCGATATCCTCTCCGTTGATATCATTCTCTACGACTACGCGTTTCGCAGGGGTGGCAGCAACATGAACCTGAGCAACAACCATAACAAGGCACAACATGAGGATGAAAACACCCGACTTCACTATGGAATTCATGATCATTATCCTCCAAATTTGATGGCTGTGGTTAATATTAATGAACTGCCGAAGGGACTATTTAAAAGGGGAAGAACAGGAAACATTGGGACATCTTTAGTATCGATACTATATTATTTTTAACAATGGGGTTCTTGTCTTGGACTCTCCCTAGGAGGTCTTCCTCCACTAGCGGGTCTTTTCGAAAAACTCCATTTTCTTAAATATTTCCCCTGCCTAAAACTTATCATTCAAACAATACTCCAACGAGACAGCAGCTGTTCGACATTAGCGTGAGTTCGGAGGGGGGAGAAGCTCTGAAAATTATAATTATAAATTACTTACTGTCAACTCACATGGAGCACGTAACGAACAAAAAGTATTTAAGATAAATATGCCTATAAAAAAGTCGGTTCACGAAAGTCAAACTTCGGTTTCCAATAAATAAGAAAAATAAAATGTAAAAAAGTCAAAATTTTTATTTCTAGATATTACAATGCCTAACATTTGGAAAAAGGCCCACATTTGATGCATAACAATAAATAGATAGTTAGCGTGGAGGAATCATTCCTGTATTTTTTATTTTTTTTTTTGCATTAATGAAAAATTGGATTTCTCGTTATTACAGTTCATCGTAGTTGAACCATCGGATGCTACTTTTTGAGAAAGTACAAGTTGGTCATCGTAGACCAACTTTTTGAAATTTTACCGCAGGGATAAAATGGTAATTTCACACTGAAAATAGGTTCGGAATGTACTGTTCTGTACGGTTCTGTTTAGTAAATTACTAAAAAGTTTAGTAATCGATTACTAAATATTCAGCACATTTGCTAAAAAAATAGTAAACGATTATGAAAAAAAATGACGACTTTAGTAATTTACTAACGTCTTTACAATGTTACACAGTAATTTACTAATTTCGCTTATAAAATTAGTATACTAAAATGGTTATACGACGAATCGAGAAAATTACTAAAAATAGAAATTTTACTAAAAAAATTGGGAACCCGTTACTAATTTTTTACTGTTTGAGTTTCCGGAAAGTTACTAAACTACGTTTAGTAAATCGGAGGTGAAATTTACTAAAAAGTTTAGTAACCGATTACTAAACTTGAACAGTGAAACTTTAGTAACGGTTTCCAAAAAAAAGCCAAAATCACCGATATTTTTTGTAACCGGTTACTAAACTTTTTAGTAAATTTTTCCTCCGATTTACTAAACGTAGTTTTAGTAACTTTCCGGATTTTTAAACAGTAAAAAATTAGTAACGATTTACATTTTTTAACAACACTTTACTAACGATTTTACTAAAAAACGTCGATTTTTAGTAAAGATTACTAAAAAAAAAAAAGTCGATTTTAGTAAACTACGTGCACGTACCGTTAGCCGCTTTCGCTGTAGATGCGAAGGAATTATGGGATGATCTCAAAGAGCGTTATTCCGAGGGAAATCTGGCTCGAATTTATCAAATAAAGTCTGGCATATGTCTCCTCAATCAAGAAGGAAAAAGTGTCCGAGAATATTACGGAAGATAAAGCAATTATGGGATGAGCTGGAATTTTATATTGATAAGCCTGCTTGGATATGTGGTAATACTCAATTTATAGCACAACGAGAAGGTGAGAAGATTTTTCAGTTTCTTATGGGTCTCACCTCAGAATTCAATATGGTTCGATCTAACATCTTAAGCGTCAAACCAATGCCGACTTTGAACAAGATCTATCAAATGGTTGTGCACGAGGAACGTCAAAAGATTGTGACACGATCACAAGAGTCGGAACAAGGAGCAAAAGCTTTTCTTGTAAGGGGCGGAGACCAGTCAGTACAGATGGAGTGATGAAACAACAAATTTTAGATACAAATCGTTTGGGAGGTCGGGCACAAAGCCCGTGTGCGACCATTGTGGTAAGATAGGTCACTTGAAAGGCAACTGTTGGGCTCTAAATGGTTATCCGCCTAGGTATTGGGGAGATCAAGGAGGTCAAGACTCATGGGGAAAAGGGCGGAAGCCCAGTGGACAATGGAGACAAGGTGGATCTTCACGTGAAGGAGCGCAACGAGGAAGGGGCTCATCATTTCAAAAAACGCTACAACGAGCTCATGCCGTATAGACAGGAGGGAGCTCTCGTACCGAGCAATTGGAGGCGTTGCCAGATGATCAATTCCAACGATTACTAAATCTAATCGGTTCAGATTCAAACGACATCGATCGACTTGTTGGTAATGACTTTGTTAATGTACAGAGTGAATGGGTTTTAGACACCGGAGCATCAAGGCACATGACAGGAAGTCTAAAGTATTTTTCCGAATCTTCACCCATTCAAGGCGACGTGATCATTTATATTCCAAACGAGGGCAAAATAAATGCCACTCGAATTGGGAAAGTCTTAATAGCACCTTCCAGGACCACACTTTGAGGAGGATCCTTGGAGTGGGTGAACTGAGAGGGGGGGGGGTGTATTACCTACGCAAGGTGGTTGCCGATCTGCTCGTCTGTCAAACAGTCTTGTAGGGGTCTGAAGATATATGGCATAAACGGCTCGGTCATCCATCTCGCTCGATAAAGCTACATGGTATTAATTCAGTTTCAGCACATAAAAGAAGTGAGGAGTGTGATATTTGTCTAAAAGCAAAGCATACTCGCTCTCCGTTTGATTTGAGCAAGAATAAAGCAGATTATCCTTTTCAGTTAGTTCATTGTAACTTGTGGGGAACTTATAAAATCAAATCTACTTGTGGAGCAAATTATTTCTTAACGATAGTCGATGATTTCTGTCGTGGTGTTTGGCTATATCTATTACGTGAGAAGTCGGAAGCAAGGCGTTGTCTCATTAATTTCTACATGCTTTTCAAGAATCAATTTGATCGCACAATTAAGGTGGTCAGAAGTGACAACGGGACAGAGTTCTTATTTCGAGAATTGCAGGATTTCTTTTATGCGAATGGAATTTTACATCAAACTTCTTGCATAGTGACACCACAACAGAATCAAGGCGTGAGAAGTCGGAAGCAAGGCGTTGTCTCATTAATTTCTACATGCTTTTCAAGAATCAATTTGATCGCACAATTAAGGTGGTCAGAAGTGACAACGGGACAGAGTTCTTATTTCGAGAATTGCAGGATTTCTTTTATGCGAATGGAATTTTACATCAAACTTCTTGCATAGTGACACCACAACAGAATGGACGGGTCGAGCGGAAACATCGTCACATTCTAAATGTTGCTCGGGCTCTCATGTTCCAGGAATCCCTCCCGACATATTTTTGGGGAGAATGTGTCTCCACCACGGTGCATTTGATAAATATCACACCTATGCCATTATTAGATGACAAGAGCCCTTATGAGGTACTATTTGGCAAGCAACCAAATTATTCAAATCTCCGAGTTTCTGGCTCCCTCTGCTATGCTCATGTTCAAACGAAAGAGAAGTTTCAACCAAGATCCCGAAAATGCGTATTTATCGGCTACCCACAAGGAAAGAAGGGTTGGAGACTCTATGATCTGAGGACACAACAATTCATTATCTCAAGGGATGTACGTTTTTGTGAAACGGTATTCCCGTTTGCTACAAATGAGAAAAATCAAACCTCGTCACGGATAGGAAGTCCATTATTTGTTGATACTGTCTCATCTAAATATCATCAACTTGAGGGAGAGCAGACATCCCAAAACATCGGAAATGTTGATTTAAAGAGAAAATGAATGACGTCCAAGTGGAAGCAGAAAGTGATTCGAATCTTAGTGGCACGAATGCTACTAATCAGCATGAATCTTCTTCTGAAAAAGGACACATGGATCTTGGTTTGGATCTAGACAATAATCCAACTTCTGGCAGTACAGATGATTTACCCAACGACGTGCGACATTTAGAGAACCCTCGCAACAACGAACCTTAGCCCATGGAACAAATTCATCGATTGACTCTATTAAAGAGAACAACGGCACACCTCAGTGATTATATAGCTAACGCAACGCAATCTGTGAACCCCCCTCTTCGTCTTTGCCCACTCCATCAAGCTCTTCAGGTGCGTTATATCCGATAGAAAAATTCCTTCACTATTCTAGAATTTCTACCAGCGATAAAGCTTTTTTCGCTACAATTGATAATGATAAGAAGCCTCAGTCGTATAAAGAAGCAACTCAACATCGACGATGGATGGATGCAATGGCTGAGGAAGTGCGTGCTCTTGAGTCTAATAAAACCTGGACGATTGAAAAGCTTCCACCTGGAAAACGAGCAATAGGATGCAAATGGGTTTACAAGGTAAAGCGACATGCCGACGGTAGTGTTGAATGTTACGAAGCTCGATTAGTTGCAAAGGGTTTTACACAGGTGGAGGGCGTCGATTTCCATGAAACTTTTGCTCCCATGGCAAAGTTGGTAACGATGCGAGTTTCATTGACAGTCGCCATGGCAACAGGATGGGAACTACACCAGATGGATGTAAATAATGCTTTCTTACACTGAGAGTTGGATGAGGAGGTATACATGCAATTACCCCCGGGATTTTCTTCATCCAAAGAGGGATACGTATGTCGACTTCGAAAATCTTTATATGGACTTCGTCAAGCTTCACGGAATTGGTTCTCTAACCTAGCCAACGCACTTTGGCTATACGGTTTTGTTCAGTCAAGAGCAGATGATTCCCTTTTTACATTCACCCGTGGTAGTATATTTCTGGGAGTCTTGATTTATGTTGACGACTTAATTATTGTTGGTAATAATTCCAGCCACTGTGATTCGTTCAAGAGCTATTTGGATAAATGCTTCCACATCAAAGACATGGGCCCTCTCAAGTATTTTCTCGGCATTGAAGACACACAAATAAATTCAGGCTTATTTCTTAGTCAACGGAAGTATGTTCACGATATTTTGACCGAATGCGGCATGATGGGATCACGACCATCACTTTTTCCTATGGAACAACACCACCGACTTTCTACTAGTTCAAGTAATTTGCTCCCAGATCCGGCTAAGTATAGGCGTTTAGTTGGACGACTTATATATTTAACTATTACTTGTCCGGAGATAAGTTATTCTCTCCACATCCTGGCACAGTTTATGCAAGAACCTGGCCAACATCACATGGACGCTGCAATGAGGGTTCTTCGGTACTTGATGCAGTCTCCTGGTCAAGGGATTTATCTACAGCCTAATTGTCTCGACCTTATAGCTCATTGCGATTCGGATTGGGCTAGTTGTCCTTTAACTCGTCGCTCAATTACCGGCTACTTCATCAGTTTAGGCGGCTGTCCAGTTTCATGAAAGACCAAAAAAACAGACCACAATGTCACGTTCTTCAGCAGAAGCAGAATATCGGGCAATGGCAACTACAGTTAGCGACATTATTTGGTTGCGAAGTCTCCTTTCCTCTTTGGGAGTGCTAAATTCGCGACCTACTCTTCTACTGTGTGATAATCGTGTTGCACTACATATGGCCGCTAATCCAGTCTTTCATGAGTGTACGAAGCACATAGAGATTGATTGTCATTTTATTCGTGAACATCTTCGATCGGGAATAGTGAAAACAACGCACGTGCCTACTTGACAACAACTAGCAGACATTTTCACTAAGGCACTTGGTTGAGATCGTTTCCTTCTTCTGCTTTCCAAGTTGGGCATCCGAGATCCGTATGCTCCAACTTGAGAGGGAGTATTACGGATTCTATAATTTAGGAATCTAATTATTAGTCTAAATAATTGTTGCAATTTATTTCCTAGTCTTGATTCACTATATTAGGATAGTTTTGATTTCAAGAATTATTGTAAAACCCTATTTATTTTCTATAGACGTGGAATAAGAATGAATCTGGGATGCTCCAAATTTTATCACTAGGTATCAACACACGAAGCGAAAGAAAATCAAGAAAGGTTACATGTTGTAAACATGGAAATGGGTTTATTGATCTCGTGCCAGTTGGGTCGCTATGTTTGTAATCCATTATATATGAATCTTGCTCTCCATATGTAGACGTAGGTTGATCTGACCGAATTAAATAAATTCCCCGTCTCCTTATTCTTCGTAAACTTTCGATCGAGGACCGGATCCGTCCTTTGCGGACATCTTCTTTCCATCCGTGAACATAAGTAGATCTAACTGAACCACGTAAATTTTGTTTCCTTATTTTTCGTAAACTTGTGATCAATGACCAGATCCAACAAATGGCGCTTCACTAATTAAATATTTTAGAACATATTTTCACATGAGTACACATAGCAGGCATAACACAGGAAACTTCACCTATTTATCACTCACGCGAAAGTGAAATTTTCAAATTTCTATTTTGAAAATGTCATTCATTGATTTTGAACATCTATTACTAAGGCATAGTATCCATCTTTCAAAGTTAAGACTGAAACTACTTGATCTTATTTTGTTTTCCTAAATGAACCAATTAGAATATATCTATTTGACAAGTACATATATGATTCAAATCATTTCTTTTCTAATAAACCTCCATTAAGTTACGTTCTATTTTCTAAAAAAATAGGTTCATAATTTTTGATCAGGCATAACACCAATAAGAATTGGATTACTTTTCTTTTACGAAGTTGAAATTGATAAATTAGCAGCAAATCTAAAAATTCATTTCGGATAATTGAACCTTCTCAAATTGTTTCTTCTTTAGAACAAAAAAGATTTGTGCTAAAATAACATATACCAGGAAGAACAAAAGACCTTGGACACGGAATGGATCGTGAAGTACTATTTTAGCATCCCCTTGACCAAATCCACTCACATTAGGATTACTTGTTAATGGCTGATCAAGTTTGATGGATTCGCCCACTGAAACGAGAAGCTCTGGCCCTGGAGGAATAATATCAACCACTTGACGCCCATCTAACGTATCCGCTATAGTTATTTCATATCCCCCTTTTCTTTTCGTAGGATTTTACTTACTCTACCAGCCGCTGTAGCGTTATAAACTGTATTGTTACTCTTATTCCCGTCGGGATAAATTTGACCCCATCCTCACTACATTTCTGACCAGAAATAGGGCCTATAACAAGAATATATTTTTTAGTCGATAGCTCTGAAAAGAAAGATTACCTATCTTTTCTTTCATCTCGGGGGAAATACGATCTGGGGTGTTAATTCAAATCCTTCCGGTAAAATAAGAACAGCACCCACATTCAACCCCCTGTTTTTTCCATTAGCAAGAACTTGTTTCACTTGCGTATAATAAGGAATTCGAACAACTGCTTCAAATACATTATCAGGAAGTACTGCTACTGATTATCAGGAAGTACTGCTATTGATACTGAATATCAGTATCATTGACGATTGCGCACGGAGTGTCATCGACCCTCGATCTTATCAATGCGAAGTCATGGTGGACCGTCTTAATTCACCCAATCGTAACAGTCAACCTTCCTAATGTCGCTCGAAAACAAGCAGGAACCGTTGCTTCGGATGCTCCAGTGACAAGTATCGCATACATAGCGATGGATGTTGTCGTCATAGACGACTAGCCCATGCGAGGAGTCCCTCGACGAAATCCTACAGTGAAAGAGAGTCTTACCGACGACCCTAGTATGAAAGCTGAACCCCCACTGTCCCCTGGGGTGTATTGGTACGAATCCGAGGTCATCGTCCGCGGACACGCAATGGACACCGATGTCCTCTCCGTCGATATCATTCTCTATGACTACGCGTTTCGCACTGGCGGCAGCAACATGAACCTGAGCAAGAACCATAACAAGGCACAACATGAGGATGAAAACACCCGACTTCGCAATGGAATTCATGATCATTATCCTCCAAATTTGATGGCTGAGGTTCAATATTAATGAACAGCCGAAGGGACTATTTAAAAGGGGAAGAACAGGGAACATTGGGACATGTTTAGTATCGATACTATATTATTTTTAACAATGGGGTTCTTGTCTTGGACTTAAATATTTCCCCTGCCTAAAACTTATCATCCAAAACAATACTCCAACGAGACAGCAGCTGTTCGACTTCTAAGACCATTATTTTAAAAATAAGTACTGTTTTTTTGTATTTGGAAGGAATACATAAACGCATTAGCGTGAGTTCGGAGGGGGGAGAAGCTCTTTCGGTTAACATCGTAGTTGAACCACTTTCGGTTAACTATTTGGGATGCTACTTTTTGGGAAACTACAAGTCGGTCATCATCCCAGGATTGAACAGTCTTTTCATTTATTTTTTTTATGATGTTAGTAGTTTGTACCTAAGGTTGTAATCAGTACAAGAAAGTTTATAATCGCAGATTATCTATACGAATTTTTCTATAGTAATTATGGGTTCGTGTCGGGAGAAGTTCGTGCCAGAAGGGTAAACTCGCAGTTCTAAATTATGTGACTGCAGTCACATTTCTGATTAGTGTGCTTGCGTTCACGTTTCATTATGGGAAAGTTCGTTCCAGATCCTTTAGATACGAAGTTCCTGTTCCACGAACCTTTATAAAACTTCGCATAGAGAATTTTTTTTGTTAAAAAAAGTTTATACCAATGAATTCTGGTACGAACTTCCCCCGTAATAATTACAATCATAAGTACCAATTTTTTACAAATATTCCAACTCTAAAAGAATAAATAAATAAATAAATAAATACGATAAGTTCCGTGCACGGAAGAGTAGCTGTTGATGTTCTTTTGCATTTACATTGGTCACGCTGCCGCTAACGGCAGTTCACAAGTCCAGACGATTGCAATACCTCCAATCTTGAACCAAATTTTGCTTGCCTTCTTGGAATATTGTACGACAGTCAACGCTAACTGTCCTAAAAACTCGAACTATTAGGTAAAAGCGTGACATGCTTCTGAATCCTCTGAAATCCACACCTCATCCTAACTCTTCTGTAAGCAGCGCAAATGTAAGGGATTGTTCGATCTTTAATCGTGCTTTGATTCGTCCTGCATAACGCCGGCGATTTTCAACGTCGGAGGACAAAGATAGCGGATGAAACTGCAGGAGGAATTGGACTCTTTGTTGTGTGTTCGGGCTTCCTGTCCTAGCAGGGAACAACGTGTCTGCACGTTTCATGACAAGCTTGGAGAAAGTGTGTGGATGACAAGAAGGAAGTAAGCATTGTCGCGAAACCACCGCAAATAAAATCAATTACGTCTCAATCGCCATTCATGGTAAGATCTGTAGAACTGCAGAACAGATGATAAAATCCACCAGAAACAACTGAGATTGTTGTTAAATTATACAATATAAATCAAATCGCGCCTAACACTTAATTTTTCACGTCAAATGATAAGATTTCAACATGATATCGGTCTCGAGTGCCAGCCCCGTACACGCGAAAATTACTAATATATGACAAAATTAGCCAAGAAATACGCCTAAGCTCGAACCAATGGCCAATAGCCAAAGACGTCGGCCCAATTATAAATAAAGTTGCAAATACGCCTCCCTATCAACAATTAACAATCACAATTAAAGTGCTGGGAATGTAGTTTGAAATCAAATATTGAATTTAGAAAGGTGAGAAACAATTTTGGGTTAGACTTGTTCATAATCTAAGTCTGTACTTCATTATGAATGATTATTTGTTGGCGTAAATTGATATGACCGGACTGCCTAAATTCTACCTTCTCTTATTTTTTGTAAGCCTCCAATCGAGGATTGGATTTGGCTTCCTCGATATCCAATCCATAAATTTGTAAAACAAAAACATTCAGTCCATAAATTATTATAAAATATATTTTCACATCAGTACATGCATAGGTTTATCGCTCAAGCGAAGTTCGGATCATTTGGGTTTTATTGTTTATACATATACAATCGCAGTGGAAGCCGGAACGCTACCGAAATTTATTTAAAAGGACATAGCTTGGGAAGGGGGTTCTTTGTTAACGATTCGCCCACGAAGTATCATCATCCCTCGATCTTATCGGCGTGAAGTCATGGATTGTCTTAGTTTACCCAGTCGTACGTAACAGTCGACCTTCCTAATGTCGCTCGAATACAAGCACGACCGGATTCTCCAGTGACAAGTATCACATACGTGGCGATGGTAGCTGTCCTGTCCAACAATGTCATTCTCTATGACTACCTTCCTGGCAGCAGAAACATGAACCTAATGAGCAACAACAATAAGAAGGCACAACATGGGTACACCCGCCTTCTTAATGGAATTCATCATCTTTTATCCTCCAAATTTGACGGCGAGATTGAATATAGGAACACCCCGGGGGGTTTGGGGAGTATCTGAGCATGAAACATCGAAACATCTCGATCCTCGATGTTCTTATTATTAACATTGGGTTCTTGTCGCATGCTTAAATGTTTTCCATGGGTCCAAAACTTAACATCCAACACAAGTCAGCTGTTTCAGTTCTAAAAAAAGCATTGTTGTTTTTTTGTCTTTGGAAGGGAAAAGCTCCTAAAAGATAATAGAATTATACCATTGATATCGTTTTCCGAGCTAATTTATATGAATTAAGTAGTAATGAGAGGCTATTTTTTATAATAGTGAAGGAAACGGGCTCCTGAACTTTTATTAACGTTCACTTACCATGACTCTATTATTTCAAGGATTAAGTGTTTAATGTGGTGTTCGAATACCAGAAGTTGGGGCTTTATTCCTTTCGTAGTTAAAAAAAAACTATCAAAATTGGGCAACTCTGAGTTCGCCGTAAAAAATTGGAAACTCAGTCACCGAGTTCGACCCCCTCAAAGAAAACTCGGTGTTACATCGAGCTACTTGTAAACAAAAAGCGAATTCGAAGTTAGAAAAATTTGAGTTTGGAAAAAGTAACAAGACAGTGAATTTGGGTATTTTAAACAGTGGAAAGTGAAAACCTTCCGTTTATCTCGGGGGATATTACCTTTGAGAAAGGGTCAATTCTCCCACTGTCTTTTAATTCCAAGTTTAATAGGGCACTTTGCAACCTCCTCCCAAGAAAAAGTAATGTTTTTTTTCTTTTTGTCCTTTTGTTCATTCCTATTGTCCGGTCGTACGAAGCCACCGAAAATAAATACATTTATACAATAATATATTAATATGATAAAAGTGAAAAAGTTTAAAAATAAATTTCCCTTTTTTATGTAGTTTCTTTTTTAAGCGGAGCAATTATATTGTGGAGAATTTTTACCTCATTACTTTTTAGAAGTTACTTGAGAGAAAAAAGAAAATAAAATTTTGCTTATGATTTATTGAATTCAATTAATTATTTAAAAATGGAAGTTAATGATAAAAGAGATCGGTAATTGTTACACTAAGAGAGTGTGAATTAGTGTTTAAGTCCAATTAAGGATTTTTAACGCCTTTTCGATAAACTCCGAAGTGGAAGAAAGTTTATGTGAAACAGAACCGTAGAGACAGGTTTCTGTAAGACAGAGCATCTTTTATAGTGGTTCGGCAACTTGCCTACATCCACTCTTCACCCAGAATTTGGATGGTTAGACTTGGTAGCGATTACAAAAGGTGATACGTGATTAACTTTTCATAGCGTAGACTAGAACGGTATGTACCACAGATGCTGAGCTGCACAATACAGACCTGAAGGTTCTGTATCAAATGTAAACTCTCTAAAATGCAGATCAGAAGGTTCTGTACCAAAGGTGTCAACCCTATACAACAGATTAGAAGGTTCATTACCACAGGTGACTGATTTTCACAGCACAGATCGAAAGGTTCTCTACTGAAGGTGTCAACCTTCTACAGCACAGACAAGAAAGTTCTGTTCCAAAGAGTCCCTCGTGGCCCCCAGGTCACTCTCCCAGAAGAACCAACAATGCAGACTTCTGCAACTAGCGTTCTGAAGTGCAGATCGGGTGCAAACGCCGCCACTAACAGCAGTTCTGAAGTGCAGATGAACGATGGCCTGGACATCCTCTTGCGACGTTCCTCCATTTTCTCAGCATGATGATTGCAATGCTTGCAATCCGGAACCGACTACCATCATGGTTGCCCACCTGGAGATGTTCCTCAGTCCGAATACTCCGAAATCCCAACCTCATCCAAATCCTCCTGTAAGCAACACAAACGTAAGGGATTATTCCATCATACCAGTGCTTTGATTCATCCTACATAATGCCGGCGGTTGTCTCCGCCAGAGGACACGGATAGTGGATGAATAGCAGGCAAAATTGGGCTTTTTGTATTGTGTTTGGGCATCCTATCCTCACAAGGAACATGTTTGCACGTCTCATGAAAAACTTGAAGAAATCATTAAACAATGGATCTTGCACTGAATTGACATCAAGGTGTGGATGCCACGAAGAAAAGAAGCATTTGTCGGTAACTGAAACCATCGTAAATCCGATCAATTGTCATGCTTGATCTCAATCACATTTCATGGAAAGATGCAGAACAAACAGTGAATCATTGCAAGCCACAACAAACAGCTGGGACTTTCCGCATCCACAATTAACTGTCTGCAACAAATCCTCATACTAGTGACATCGCAACAGATAGTAATTCTCGTACTCCGACCTTCGATTCCATCCTATAGTAGAGATGCATAGCAAACATAACCCGAGGACGACAATTAAGCGAAAGAATATAACATAGGAATCAACTTTATATGTTGTACAACTATAAGATATTCTTTCTAATATATTCGGAGGTACAACTTAGGTATCAACACACTAAGCGAAAGAATATAAAGAAACGTTATATGTTGTAAACGTGGAAATCAATTTGGGTTTTATTGATCTTGAAAAGAGGGTCAAGAGGGTTAAATAGGATCTCAATTTATGTTTTTAATCCATTATATATGAATCTTGTTCTCCATATGTCGACGTAGGTCGATGACCGAACTAAGCAAATTCTTCATCTCCTTATTTTTCGTAAACTTTGATCGAAGACCGGATCCGTCTTCCGCAGAGTTATTTCATTACAAATGGATCTTGTTTTTCATCCATGAACATGAGTAAATCGGACTGAACCACGTAGATTTTGCCTCCTTATCTTTCGCATACTTGTGATTAATGATCGGATCCGATTCGACACGCTTATGCCTGTTACCACACGCCAATATAAACGAAAACAAACTAGAACATATTTTCACATGAGTACACATATAGCAGACATAACACAGTAAACTTCACTTAGTTATCACTCACACGAAGGTCGGGCCCTTTGGGTTTTATTGTGTATACATATACGCCCCCGCCGAAATTTATTTAGAAGGACATACCGGGGGGGTCTTTATTGACGATTGTGCACGAGTATCATCGACCCTCGATCTTATCCGCGTGAAGCTCTGGTGGATCGTCTTATTTCACCCAATCATAACAGTCGACCTTCGTAACGTCGCTCGAAAACAAGCAGGAACCGTTGCTCCTGATGCTCCAGTGACAAGTATCGCATACGTAGCGATGGATGTTGTTGTCATAGACGACTAGCCCATGCGAGGAGTCCCTCGTCGAAATCCTACAGTGAAAGAGAGTAGTACCGAGGAACCTAGTATGAAAGCTGAACCCCCACTGTCCCCTGGGGTGTATTGGTACGAATCCGAGGTCATCGTCCGCGGACACACAATGGACGCCGATATCCTCTCCGTCGATGTCATTCTGTACGACTACGCGTTTCGCAGGGGTGGCAGCAACATGAACCTGAGCAACAACCATAACAAGGCACAACATGAGGATGAAAACACCCGACTTCACAATGGAATTCATGATCATTATCCTCCAAATTTGACGGCTGAGGTTCAATATTAATGAACAGCCGAAGGGACTATTTAAAAGGGGAAGAACAGGGAACATTGGGACATGTTTAGTATCGATACTATATTATTTTTAACAATGGGGTTCTTTTCTAGGTCTTAAATATTCCCCCTGCCTAAAACTTATCATCCAAACAATACTCCAACGAGACAGCAGCTGTTTGACTTCTAAGACCATTATTTAAAAAAAAACGTATTGTTTTTTTGTATTTGGAAGGAATACATACACGCATTAGCGTGAGTTCGGAGGGGGGAGAAGCTCTGAAATTTATAATTATAAATTACTTACTGTCAACTTACATGGAGCACGTAACGAACAATAAAGTAATTTATATTAAAAAAAGTATTTAAGATAAATATGCCTATTAAAAAGTCAGTTCACGGAAGTCAAACTTCAACTTCCAATAAATAAGAAAAATAAAAAGTAAAAAAGGTCAAGATTTTTTTTAATTCGGAATATTATTTTAGAAATTTAAAAATTATTTTTAAGTGTTTTTTTATGCCTAACATTTGGAACAAAGGCCAACATTTGATGCATAACAATAAATGGATAGTTAGTGTGGAGGAATCATTCCTGTATTTTGTTTTTGAATTAATGAAATATTGGATTGCTCGTTATTACAGTTCATCGTAGTTGAACCACTTTCAGTTAACTATTTGGGATGCTACTTTTTGAGAAACTACAAGTTGGGGTTGTAATCGTTACAAAAAAGTTTATAATCGCAGACTATCTATACGAACTTTTCTATAATAATTATGGGAGGCTAAGCTCGTGTCGTTCGGAGAAGTCCGTGCCGGAAGGGCAAACTCGCAGTTCTAAATTATGTGACCGCAGTCACATTTCTGATTAGTGTGCTTGCGTTCACGTTTCACTATGGGAAAGTTCGTTCCAGATCCTTTAGATATAAACTTCCTATACCACGAACCTTTATAAAACTTCGCATAGATAATTTGTTTTTTTTAAAAAAGTTTATTCCAATGAATTCTGGTACGAACTTGCCCCGTAATAATTACAAAATGATACACAAACGTCAACCACACCAAAATGAGGCTGAATAGACTCCTAATTATACAAAATGTCCTAGACTAAATGCAGAAGGTGAATCTTGGCCAATCAGCCTTCTACTTCACATAAAAGAAAGTAAATGTCGGAAAATATCACGATATTATATTTACAAAACGAGATACTCAGGCAAATATTTTTTATTTAATCATATCATATCAAAATGACTACGATTTGATAATATTTCCATGAATACTGTGATACAGAAGGTTCTGGTTGAATCTGACCAACAACCTTCTGCGAATGGAAATAATCCACGATTAACTTCCAAAATCACCAAATTCGATTTCATTCTGTCCAGCATGTTTATTACAATGAACCTAGACATATGACATGGATAATCATCTCAAATAACGGTTCATTGGTAGTTAGATTGATCCACAGAAGGTTGAAGACAACCTTGTAGAATCTTACCATAAATAGGTGATTATTTGAAAACGTAATCCAGGGATTTTGATTAGATTAATATCTTGATCAATTCCTTTTTATTTCGTAATTAAACGGTCATTAAAAAATCATTTAATTACAAAATATTTCTTACAGAAAGTTCTCAACATTAGTAGCTTCTATAGTGTAGATGTTTGACTTCTGTTTCACAAAAGGTCAAGGCTCATCATCAAAACCTATTCCACAGTAATCATTTCACTCATATCTCCATGAATGTTCTGTGGTTCATATCATGTTGTTCATCTCCAAAGATATGTTTTACCTTCTTTTAGGAGTCATAAACATAGTCCGTTGTGTGATCGGGGTGGTTTGTTGGTCCGGTAGTTCTTTATGGTCGTTTGTTATAGGATGAATATGTTTACTTGCTAAAAGCAGCCCTTTTTCATGTTAGCTTCGTTCTTTGTGTTGAGCTACCTTACTTTCGGAATCCATCCGTGTATTACTTCTAGAAACTCAAAACTAAACTTGTCCTTTGTTGAAATAGCATGACATATACTTTCGGACTTATTGCTCCTTCAAGACTACATGGCTCAGTCGCAGCACCCATTTACAATGGTATCGACTTCTTCGGCTTTTTTTGTTGTCCATTGTGGCGGTTGTAGAAATTGTGTGTCGGCTTCTTCTTCACCCACCTAAAAGCTAGCTATTAGGTGAAGGGTGTCAACTATATTTAAGCACTTGGCCCAGACCTTTTCTAGTCAATGTGGGACTATTTCAAAACACCTCCTTTTGTCCCACATCGGATCTTTGTCCAGGAGTGAGGTATCCGCGTTCGAAATCTTTATCCGATGGGAAGAATCTGGCTCTAATACCATGAAGATGCTTGAGTAACAATGAGGAGAGAAGACAGACGTAGAGAAGAAGACAAGAAGAAGAAGAGAAGAAGAACAAGAAGGAAGAAAAGAACAGAGAAGCTTCAATTGATTCATCAGTATGTCCTTTACAATATCTTATAGACAACAGAAAATCAACAAACATTCCCTTGCCAATTCTGTTGGGGAGAGTGCGTGCTGTAACGTAGAGGTTGTTATCCTACGTCTGCTGTCTTTGTTCTTATCTTCAGTCATCATTAGGATGTTGGGCTCAGATAATTCCATGTATTTCGGCCCTTCAGGCCATCACAGTTTTAGGCAATGCTCCATCTTGCCCATCTGTCCATCACTTCCCTGCAAACCAAACTCTTTTCACTTCCTATAACTTTCTTTCAAAAGTTCCTCCCCTCCCTTCTTTATTTATTACTTCAGTACTCTTCAGCTTCACATTCCACGGTATTTGCAGTATCCATAGTTATTGTTGTCATCTTCCCCGTAAACCAAACTCCTTTCACTTCTTTCTCTATCATTTTCTGTAGGAACTTCAATTGTACTGCTTAGAATTCCTGGTTTGCTGAAAATAGTCAGTGTACTCTGAGTGCTGATATATTTCTGGATTGGAATGCCCTTTGTTAAAGGATCAGCTAATTAGTCCTCAGACCGCACTTATTGAACTTGCAGCTTACCAGCCATCACTTTCTCTCTAACAAAATGAAAATCAATCTCTACATGCTTTGTCCGAGCATAGAGGATTGGGTTTGCAGCAAGCTGAATAGTACTTACATTATCACAATAAATCGTCGGAGCTTATTTTTCTGGTACTTGGAGTTCTTGTAATAATCCTTGTACCCACACAACTTCAGCCACTCCATCAGCAAGGGCACGAAATTCCGCTTCAGTACTTGAGCAGATACTACCCGTTGTTTTTGTGATGCCCATGAAATCAAATTTGTACCCAGAAAAGTGTAGTACCCTCCTGTGCTCTTACTATCATCTGGACAACTTGTCCAATCAACATCAGTAAAGCAAGTAATATCCAATGAATCAGCAAACGTTATTTTAAGTCCATGAAAAAAAAAAGAATGCGACACCGCCATGAAGAGCAATTTCGAAGTGCAGATAAACGTTGGCCTGGACATCCTTTCGCGCATTCCTCCATTTCAAAAATATCATAAGTAAAGTGTTCACCCTATAAACTATAATCTTCTCGGAGTAGTCATAATTGAATTTGGACATCACCAACGACAACAATAAACATAAGTGTTAGGATTTATGCTCTGAAATCAAATATTTGGCTTTAAAAGTATTTAATTTGCATGTAAAATATATACAAGACCGTGAACATATCTTTTAGGGTGATATTACTAATATATTGACATGCCTTTATAAAAGGTAATACTATCGATATTTATGATATCTTTGGAGATGCAACTATCTTATAAATATGTATCTCTTTAAGAAGCGAAAGAAAATTTTGATATTAATCTGAGTGAAAAGATATATGTTGAAAATGCGGTAAATAATTTGAAGTATATTAATCTTGTGTTGGATCGTTTATGTACACTAAGAGGGGGGTGAATTAGTGTTTATCACTTTTTCGCCCTTTTTCGGTGTAAGCGGAAGCGTACTGTATCACAGCAGAGCGTTTCTCAAAATGAGAAATACCTTACTGTAACTGTTACGATTTTGTCGAGTAGGTTTTCGTAGGAGTGTTGCGCGATCGTAATGGACACAGTGATTTATAGTGGTTCGGCCTTAATTGACCTACGTCCACTTTCCACCAACAAGGTGATTCCACTATATAAAATAATGGGTGCAAAGAGCCCTTGCACTAGGCGTATGTTCCTCTCACAAAGTGAGATTTAGAATCCCGTACAATAGATGATCACTCCTGGCAACGGTCAGCTCCTCACACAGTGGACGTCTTCTCGTTTCCAGCAGAATGATGCTTATCCTCAGCAGTTGGTAGCTCAATGGATTCCACACAGCTCGTTGTCGCTTAATATAAACCTGTCTTATCAAAGAGCACAGACAACGTTATGTTAGAGTATAAATCCTCGCAGATAATTCCTTACGGTGAAGAATGTATTCTCAGAGAGCAGCTCGTTTCTGTTTCACAGCAAAGGATTGCTTCAGCACTTGTTTGCTCAGAAGAGGATTTCCACACAGATCTTGTCTCTCCTTAAGATAAGCCTGCACTTGCTTAAGAGACAACCACAAAGTTGAAACACAAAGATCACGAAGATAGGAACCATAAAGATCACAAAGAAAACCACAAAGCCACTTAGAAGGTATCCGTCCTACACTCAGTTCGGACGTGCACGGTTACCACAGCCGTGACTCACTGCACTGCACACCCAGTGCCTAGGGTGGAATTTTCCGATCCGTTGGCTTCCACGCAACCTGCTTTACTAACCCTCTGTATCAGACGTTCAAGACTTCTGCACAGCACCCCTGTGCTCGGGAGGAACTCTTTCCACTCCGGCGGCGTTCCCAACTCCTGCTCTACCCTGCAGGCACGAGACTTCTGGTGCGCACCCGCAAGTGCTTGTCTAACTGCTCAAACTCCGTAGGCTCGAGACTTCCCTGCGAAAAGACACGACAAGAATGGCTTCTTGCCGATGGGTCAGCAACCGGTTACTGAATTCAGAGCAGGTATTCACTTAGCTTCCCTCAGACGATTCGCCGGTTGCTCGTTGAACGCACCGAGGACACTCAGTCCCTCTCAGACGATTCAAGGGATCTGACCTCAGCCCCTTGACACTCTCACACGCAGCTTGCAAGAGAAAGAACCAGGAGACACTTAGCACCTTCCGCTCTCCGTCGACGCACAAAGCTCACACAGACCACACAGACCACACAGACCACACAGGCCACACAGACGCACAAAGGCACTGTTTTCTGTCGTCTCTGGTCAGGTTATAAAGAAGAAGGAGGTCGGAAATCGTCTAGGCAATCAACAAGATTTATTGCCAAAACTGGCAGCGAGGACACAACAACGGTCTGCTCAACGGCTCACTGTGCCATAGAAGGAAAATCTCAACGGTAATTTCCTTCACATATATTAATCAAATAATTGATTTCCAAACATAATTATCTGATCATAATCTTATCTTAACAATTATGATTAGCAAAGATATTCAATCTGATAATATCTCCTACTACAGCGTATCGTTGCTGTAGAATATCAGAAAGATATTTTGTTTCCAAAAGTAAAACTTGGAAAGCTAATCTTAATATATTTAGTTGCCTAAGTACTTAAGATAAGGTCATTAGGTTACATTAAACGAACCTAGACGTTCAGACAAATAATCTGAAATAGATTAAAATAAATCTTAAAATAAATCGTGGATATTAAAAATATGTTTCCATATTTTCAATGTACATGCGTAAAATCACAGTAACAGTGTACTGGAACGCAATAATATATAACTGCTACTAGCTGTGGTTCAGCAACGTATTGCTCAAGCTCATCACTAAGAATGAACACATAACTTGTGAAACATTGTTACTGACCACCAGTAACATGTCGCTTACCACCAGTAACATGTCGCTTAAGTTCATCATCAAAACCAGGTCAACATCTTGTACTTGGTTTGTCGTCTTACATGGTCTCCACTTAAGTTTGTTTTTCATTATAAATGAGCCTTGTTCTCATTTTATGGATGTAAGTTGATTTGGCTGAATTATGTCAATTCTCTGTCTCCTTGTTTTTTTGTAATCCTTCGTTCGAGGATCGAATCGGTTCAACACGCTTCCAAGGGCTTCCGCTCATTATAAATAAATCTTCTTCTCCGTTTGTGAACGTAGGTAGATCTAATCGAACCATATAAATTCTTCGTCTCCTTCTTATTTTTCGTGAACTTTCCACCAAGGATGGTATCTAGTTAGTTCGACACGCTTCTACATGCTACTGCGCGTGTAAATATAAATTAAAACAAATGGAGGTTCAGTCCATAATTATTTTAGAGCATATTTTTAAATGAGTACACATATAACACAAGAGACTTCACTTATTTGTCACTCACGCGAACGTCGTCTCATTTGGGTTTTATTATTCAAAAGACAGTTGGTGTTTACACAAGATAATTTTCTTCTCCGTCAATTATGGAGTCTATTCGAGTAGAACACAATCGATGAGTAAGCAAAAATCAGTCAACGACGTCCATAAAAACCCGATCGACTGTGCCCAAAAAACCCGGTCATCATTTGCTCTCATGTCCTTCGTCTTTGTGTCTTTGTTGTAACCCAAATACAATATCAATGAAAGTAAGTCCTTTATTCAATCTATTCATCTTTATTGTTGTTTCCTTTTCTCTAATCCAACGGGTTCGTCACTTAAGGATTACACACGAAATATCATCATCCTTAGATGTTATATGTGTGAAGTCGTGGTGTATCGTCTTATTTTACCCAATCGAAACAGTAGACCATTATAAACAGTGGCCGTAAAAAATCAATTAAATAGAGCCCAATTTTCTTTGTACGTCCTGTACTATGGGTACTGGTGCTGGTGACTCCTGATGGATTTTGTGCCTAAGATCAGCAGGTATACCAGCCCACTTGAAGCCCAAGGGGACTAGTATACAAGTATAGAAGACTTCGATCCATTAGTGTGTGAAGATAAAATCTTCCACGTCTACCTTTTTTTGTCCTACCAATTTTACTATTCACGGTCAGTTAGCCTGCTTATGCTTATACGGACTCTTTGATACAATGGTACTAATGTCGGATCAGCTCAAATACTAAGTGCAATAGGATTTTACTCTAAAACCAATTGGCCGTAAAAGAGATAAACCGCTTATGTTTATTTATCAGGCCGTACTCTTTTTTTCCCGATGTAAGACTTGAATTTGCCCATTTTGGTGACAACCCTTCCGATAGAAGCCTCTCGAGAAATCTACTTTACTCTTAGTTTCAACGAAATTCTAAATTTGTCTGCCAGGAGCAAGTGGTGTTGCCTTACAAGTATCGCATACGTTGTGATGGTAGCTGTCATTGTAGACCACTAGCCCATGCGAAGAGTCCTTCAACGAAATCCTACGGTGAAAGAGAGTGGAACTCCCACTGTCCCCTGGTGTGTACTGGCACGAAGCCGAGGTCATCGTCCGCGAACTTGCAATGGACACCGTTGTCCTCTCCGCCTATATCATTCTCTATGACTACACATTTCTCCCTGGCAGCAGCAACATGAACCTGATTAATACCGAGTGGTTGAGGTCAACTTAGAGGAATAAAATAATCAATAAAATAATTTATATTAAAAAAACTATTCGAGATAAATATGCCTGTCAAAGTCATTATTATTATTTTTTGCATTAATAAAACCAATATTGAATTTCTCGTTATTACAGTTCATCGTCCAGCCCAGGTGAAATGGACCGTCTTTTCTCCAAGTAATCATTCGTAAGAAGTTGTATGCGTATAACTAAACACCTAAATGACCCGACCTTCGCCTGATTGATAAAATAAATGAAGTTTTCTGTGCTGTGCCTGCTATGCATGGAACTTTGTTCCTTTACGACGTTGGTTTGTAAAATATTTTGAAAAATAAGACGGTCAAACTCATATTTTCTCGATTAGTATCAATAACTCCGAGCTTGGTGTTAAAAACATCGTTTCTAAGCATTATTCAAGGAAATATGAGTTTGACCAACTTGTTTCGCAAAACTAACGTCATAGACGAACAAAACTCGCTATACATGTACTTACATGAAAATATTTTCTAAATTAATTGAATGATCGAACCTCCATTTATATCAGCGACCACGGAAAGTGTGTCGAACTCGATCAAATACTTTATCGGAAGCTTAATAAAAATAAGGAGACATAATTTATGTGGTCCAGTCAGATCGACCTGTATGCACAGATGGACGGAGAGGAGATTCATTTATAATGTAGTACAAACTTAAGGTTTGTTCCGTTTCATTGATGGCTCTACCCCAGTTAGGGAGAGGATCATGATCTGTGTATGTGTATTACATAATTGGGAGCTCCCAAAATTTTCCTTGTTTACAACTTAGTACAGTTTCCTACATAAGAATAGCGGCTATATCAGTTAATGATTGATTGGCGATTTTGATAAAAACATTGACCTGTAGCTGCTGCTGCAGATCACTTCTTACGGTTTGTTCTAGGGCTACCCAACATTCCCTTTTCTCGCGAAGCACGGTTATAATTATTTGCAAGTTTGAGTTTGCCATCATTTGTGGTCAGCAGCTATTCCAGCAGCCAAAAGAGTACGTGGGTGTTAAATGTGAGTTGGAAGATGGGGTTTCGTGGTGTTTTGCTCGACAGTCGACCGATGCAGACTCAGGGTTGCCCGTGCATGAGCTTGCAAAACGTGCAGAATCCAATAAGATAGAAATTGGCAGCTGCTTTGAGTATTATGAATGGATGTTGCTCGCCAATAATTAACGTGGTCCACCGAGCTTTGTTCCAAAATAAGGACCGTGATCGACCGATTTTGCAAAATATTTTTAGTTTCCTTTATAATTGCTTGTACATTTTTCGTTTGAATTTTCTATTTATTTCTCATATATGGAAATTTTATTTATGATAGTACACTTATTAAAATGTCATTATATGATAATTATTATTGTTTTTGGCTATGGGTAAAGTAATGGGTGGTTTCGTACGACTGGACAAGAGACATGACCAAAAGCAAAAACAAGAAACAAGAAAGAAAACGTGTTCTGTGCCTGGAGTTACGAATGATTACTTGGAGAAAAGACGGTCCATTTCAGTTGGGCTGGACGATGAACTGTAATAACGAGTATTAATGCAAAAAAAAAAAAATAATGACTTTGACAGGCGTATTTATCTCGAAGAGTTTTATTAAAACAAATTATTTTATTGATTGTTTTTTCCCTGTATTGTAAGTTGACCTCAACCTCTCGTTATTAATGAATTCCAATAATAAAGTGCTTCCAGTAATCATTTTATTGTAATAACAAAGTGCCTTCATGTAACAACAGTTTTTTTCCCCGTTGGAAAATGTCATCATTATCTTATGGAAAGGCACTTGTTATTAGAACTGATCATAAAAGTTTGAAGTTTCTGATAGAGTAGCGATTATAACAGAAAGCCAATTTAAATGGTTAACTAAACTCATGGGCCATGATTATGAGTTCATATACAAGAAAGGTAGGGAGAACATTGGGGCTGATGCCCTTTCTCGGGTCCAAGGGTCAGAATTGCTATCTTTAATAGTGCAAGAATATTCTCCAACCTTACTGGATGAAATTAAAGCTACTTGGGTTTGCTGATGATAGGGTGGCCACAATGATCAAAAGAGCTGAAGAAAGGGAATGGATCTATATGTAAGTATCAGTGGCAGCAAAATCCACTGAAGAAGGGATTCAGATTGGTTGTAGGAGAAGTTCCTGAAGTAAGGAGGAAAATTATAAACATCTTTCATTATGGCCATGTGGGAGGACATTCTGGTGTTTTGGCCACATGTAAGAGGATTAAAAAGCTTTTCTTTTGGAAGGGGATGGAAAGGGACATAAGGAACTTTGTGTGAGTCTGTCTAGTTTGTTCAACTTGTAAGCATGAGAATGTGGCTTATCCTGATATGTTACAACCATTACTTGTTCCTACTGGTTTATTGCATGCTATAACTATGGATTTCACCGACGAGTTGCCAAAGTCACAAGGTAGGGAAGCTATTTTGGTGGTAGTGGATAGATTGAGTAAGTATGGGTATTTCCTTGCTTTGCCGTATCCTTATTCTGCTAAAACAGTGGCACGACTCTTCTTGGATAATATTTTTAAACTCCATGGTCTGCCTTCTACTATTATGAGTGATCGGGATGCCATCTTCTTAAACAAGTTTTGGCAGGAACTCTTTACCCTTCAAGGAGTGGAGTTGCATCTATCGACTGCGTATCACCCGCAAATAGATGGACATTCTGAAGTTGTCAATAGATATCTTGAGACCTATCTAAGATGTATGGTTGGAGATTGTTCTAGTACTTGGACCTAATGGCTTTCGTTAGCCGAATGGTGGTATAATAGCAACTATCATTCTTCTATTCAAATGACTCCTTTTGAGGCTCTTTATGGATATCCATCACCTATTCATATACCTTATTTTCCTCAAGATCATGTTGTTCCAGCTGTAGGTATGGATTTAAGGGACAGGGAGACTCAGTTGTAGTTGATACGATTTCATTTGGACAGAGCAAGGCATAGAATGCAACAACTGGCCAATGTGCATAGAGCTGAAAGAGAATTCCAGATTGGAGATTGGGTGTATGTCAAGCTGAGATCTTACAGACAGTAGAGCGTGGTGCGTAAGAATAATCATAAGTTGTCTCCTATATTTTATGGTCCATACAAGGTGATTGACAAAGTTGGGAAGGTGGCTTACAGGTTAGATTTACCTAGTGGGGCTATTGTACATCCTACTTTTCTTGTGTCAAAGCTTAGGAGAAGTGCTCATGATGATTCTCGGATTTCTGCTGTCTTACCAGCCTTTTGTGAGCCTCAAGTGAAAGAACCGTTTGGGATTTTGTCTCGTCGAATGATTAAGAGAGGAAACAGAGCAGTGATGAAGGTTTTGGTGCAGTGGAAGAATGCTTTGGAAGAGGATGCTACTTGGGAATAAGGGTGAGCAGGTTCCGGAGTGGGTAGGTTCCGAACGTGGAACCTGGAACCTACCATGTGATGGCCGGTTCCTTATTTTTAGAACCTAGAACCTACCATGTGGCTCAAAGAACCACCCACAAACCAACCCGCCGGTTCTGGTACCAATTCCGGTTCCATGTCCTTATGGGACACTTTTACATTAAATCCACCATACTACTCCAATTAATCTAAAAAAACCTTAAGCATTACTTTAATCAATCTAAAAAAACCTCAAGCATTAGTCCAATCAAACTAAAAAGAGGACAAGGGTAAGGGAATGGTGGGTTCGGGTATCCATAAAGATAAACTTGTCAGCAACCATATAACTATGCGTAAAATTACAAGATATAAATAAGAAATATTTACAATTTTGAAATAAAAATTATTTAGATAAATAGAGAATAAATATAACATAAAGGTGTTATAAAAATAAATTATATAAATTATATATTAAAATATATTATGGTTCTCCATGTTGGTTCTGAGGTGAGAACCTGGAACCGTAGATGGTACTGTCGATTTTCAAAAATTTAGAACCTAGAACCTATCCGGCCTATTCGAGAACCTGTACTGACACCGAACCTATGATACCGGTTTCGACCGGTTCCCGATTTTATCCGGTGCCTATGCTCATCCGTACTTGGGAATTCCTTTTTGATTTGGAGAAGAAATTTCCAATGTGCACACTTGAGGATAAGTGTCTTTTAAGGGAGAGCACTTGATGAGTAGTTAAAAGAATGGATGAAGAAGAAGAGGAGCGCTTGAGGATGGCTATGCGAGGACCGGTTAAGAAAGAGTTGCTGAGAAGTTAGATAAAAGCTGTTAGTGATGGGTTGGGCTTTAGTTAGTGTTGGGCTTTGAGATTGGTCAATTGTGTAGGCCCTATCCATTTTGATAGTTTGGGGTGAAATGATAAAAAAGATCGAGGGCGGGAGAAGGAGTTAGTTAGACTTCTGTTAGATTGTTATCGTGCAGTGGGGGTGTAGCTGTGGACGAACGTCGGAGACGGAGATTAGTGATTGCGAATTGGCCTGAGCTGTTGGAGGCTTGACTGGAGTTGTGATGCAATGCGATTGGAGTTTGCGTGGTGTTAATGAAAAGTTGGCTGTGTTATCTGCATTTGCTGTTGATTGTTAATTTATAAGAACTACTCGGATCATCAACACCCCTCACGGAGCCAGCCAAAGCACCCCCACCACCGCCATCACCAATCTTCATCCTCATTATCAAGCAACCGGAGGAATTCCTCCTCTTCACCACTATATCGTACGATTTATCAACCGATCTCCCCCTATCCTCCATAACTCCTCAAACAACCACCGTCATCACCACAACCACGCTCCCAAACCCCAAAATAAAACCCTAAATCCCTTCTTCCTTCGAAAAACCCTCTAACGATATCACAATTCGCCAGAGGAAATAGACGCTAGAATCAGATCAAATATTAGTCTTTCCGCGAGGAAGGCGTCACTTTCACCGGACCTCCGATGGCGTACGAAACCTCCCCTTCCTCCTCCGCTGGGGATTCAAAGGGGTCGAAACCGGCTACAGAAGCCGGCGTGAATTTGATCAACAGTGTACAGACGAGAAGGAAAGACAAGGATTTGTCGTTTCTTCGGGAAGTCGACAGCTTTCCCAGTTTCCTGGGACATTGTTCAATGTTCCTGTGCGGTTGGTTCCTCCCTAAGATATCGTGTTCCGCAGGTCTCCTCTCATTGGCTTCCAAATAAACCAATTGCATAAGTTTCAAAGCACATATTATTACAAAAATATCAAAAGATTACTTTTTCGCCGACTTTTTTATGGTATAAAATTTTTTTATAGTGATATTTTGAATTATTTATATTATTATTTTGATAGCATTGATAAAATCTACTAGAACACGATAATTATCCAACGAAATGATTTGTCCCTTAAAATAGTTGAAGCAGAAAAATCTTATTCGATCTTAATTTAAAAAAAGGGAGTACCGTTAGAGGATGAGTAATAGTGAATGTATGAAAATGAGCTTGGGCTTAACAATTTCAACTTTCATTTTTCGACGGCATCTGCAAGCACATGTTACTAGTTGTTATGTTCATTTCTTGGAGTAAAAGAGTTCCCTTCATTATTCATCCCGAAATGTTGTCGTCATGGGTAGATTAATTTTTTTATTAGAATGTTTGTGTTCGAAGTGTTTTACTATCAACAAAGTAGGGAGACGTGATAATGAAGCTGTTTAATTGTAAGACTTAAATATGTATTACTTATATGAGTTGTCTAAATGAGAAATAATATTGAAATTATCTATAAATGATTCAAAATATCGATTTAAAGCTATAAAAAATATTATAAAGTTTGTGCCACAAAAGAAATTTAGCAAAAAGTTATGACCACAATTTGATATTTTGTTGTATAATCATGGTTCGATAACGGCAAATTGTAAATTCGAGTAACACCGCTTTAATAAAGCCTAAAGAATTTAAAATATGGAGTTAAAAGGCACCGAAGATTTCAAAATTTAACAATAATAAATATTTTATTAAACATTTAATTCTCTTCTTTCATTAGCACCACTTGCGTGAAATCTCTGTATAAACAAATTTTAAAAAAGAATTGATAATAGTTGAAATTAATAATTCAGAGAGAGTCGCTCCGTTGGTGAACGAAATTTGTATAGATATTAAGGATAATTTAAAAAAAAAATTATGAAATCGAGCTTAAGTTTTCAAAACTATTAAACTCGTGCTCCTAAGTCGTTTAAAACAATAATGATCGAGATTTTTATTTTGAATATCGAAACTAAGTCGCCCTCGAAAATTGCGAGTTTATTTCGAATCGTATTAAGTAAATTTTTCGTTAACTAACCATGCTGGTGAATATCGAGAAATTCCGTACACGAAACCGAAACCAAAACCAAACGACAAGACAACCTTCGATGCAGATGTTTTCTTTATTTTCAGTTGCTTCGTAGTTTCCGATGTTGTTCTTCTTTGCGTTCTCTCCCAACGCATCCAATCAGAAGCTGCGCTCCGTAAATAGAGTGAGGGGGAAAAGTTCCCAATTTCCGAACGCAAACCCCAGAAGCAATTTTTGAATACCCACGATCCCACCGAGGGAAAAAATAAATTCGTTCATTCATCCGGCCTGATCCTCCGTGTCGTCGCTTCCCCAGGCGTTTCTAACGATTTCGGGAGCTGGGTTCCATTGGAAACCTTTGTGGACTCCAGTTTCGGTTTTTGTATTGATCCAAATCGGATAGTCCATGATTCGGTGGTGATTTTTAAGGGAAAGTTTGAAGATTTGTTCGGGAAAATGGGGTCTGGGAAACGCGCAACCTCGTCGTCTTCCTCCCCTGGCTCGAATGATTCCATTTCAGGTTTGATCTTTTATTGGGAGATCTGTTTTATGGAGGATTTTTTACTGGGTTTTCCTGGCACGAGCTGGGAGGATAGATCGAGCTCGTTTTTCCTTCTGGTTTTACAGTGCTCGTGGATGTTAAAATCGTGGGGAGTTATCATGTTGGGGTGGAAGGAAGTGTGGTTTTATCTTTCGCAGTTGTGGCTTTTATTGTCAGTGCTAAGCTGTTTTTGCTTTAATCGTAAGTGCATATGGATGGATTACGGGTGGAGGTTGGTTTATATTAATCTGTGTATCTCTGGGGTTCTGTTAGTGCACTTGTTCTGTTGTGATTGGAGTTAGGGTGAAATGCATGATTTGTTGGCATTGGCGGTAAATCACCATGTTACTTTGTTCATCCATGTTTCTTTTTGCGATATTTCAGCCAGTTCCTTTATTTTTCCTGTTAACATTTTCCCTGAAGGTTGGGTGATCCATGGAGGGATTAATACAAGGTGACGGCCGATAATATTTCTTGGATGAAGAAATTAAGCTGTTACTGTGTGGTTTGTGGTCAAAAGAGGGCGTGAATGGATTAAAAATTGTAAACATGCTTTGGTGGTGGTTGTAACAAGTTAGAACGAGGTAACTGTGTTGTGTGTGCTGCTATATGATTGGCCACTCTCCTTCTATGGAATTTTTAAGGAAGATGTGCAAAGGGGGACAAAGAGGCAAGGATTCTACTAGTCTATAGTTTTAGTTGTAATGCTGGTGTTCCTACCCTTTTGACTAGGACTCTTCTTATTCAATGCTTAATACTTCAACATTAGAAAGAGGGAAAAGTATACTAGTTTAGGGTCATTTATAATCCTGTGGAACAGTTTGGTTTATTATATTTGCCAGCTAGCCATAGCAGATAAATGAGAAGAAAGAACTCTCGGCTGTCAAAATCTAATAAAATTTCCAACGTTAACAGGACTCCAGCGAAGGCATCGGAGTGATCTGGAGAAGTTGACATTAACAACACAACCTATTAAGACTCTGAAGTACTTGGTATTGGCAATGGTGCAATATCTCCAAGGTTCCATATATTGTATTTTCTCAAAAGGTGGTTTCCTCTTGCTTTTGGTTGCTGCAGCAACGGCTGCTAGTGTTCTGCTATTGACCCCTAGATGTTCCCCATGGAAAGGTACTTTGCGGGTTGGACTGCTCTTTTTCTGTCTCCACTCGTCTTCATTTCTTTGAATACACTTGGCTATTGAACTAATTGCCCTGTTAATGCAGCACATCGATGAGATCTCTCAATATTTTCAATTTGGATTATGGTGGATTGCTCTTGGAGTGGCATCTTCAATTGGTCTGGGTAAGACTAGGATCCCCTTTTGTGCGTTGCCTCACATGATATTTTCTAATTCCTTAATTCCACATGTTGAGCATGTGAGCCTGGGCACAACCAATGATACTCTTTCAGTGACTGGGTCATGGGTTGGAGTCTTCTCGTATGTATGTTTATCCTTCCCACCTCAAACCAGCTTGAAACTTATAAAGTAAATAAATAACTAGCTTGCAGTGTTGCTCATCAGAAATGATTATTGCATTTTAATGCTTTGAATATAGGAATAGTTCATGACTTTCAAACCATTTAAGGAATTTTGTATTCTTAGTTTATCCCATTGACGCTGTGTTTGTAAGTGCTTTCCTTGAGCATTTAGCGTGCTCTCTCCCCTACTTTTACTTTTTAAGTCCTAGGCATATTTTTTCAGCTCATTCGTTGACTTCTTTCGTGTTTCAGGATCGGGTCTGCATACTTTTGTCCTCTACCTCGGTCCTCATATTGCATTTTTCACTATAAAAGCAATGCAATGTGGGAGAGTTGATCTAAAAGGTGCCCCCTATGACACGATACAATTGAAAAAGACTCCTTCCGGGCTTGACAAAGACTGCTCTGAATTTGGAGCCCCCCTTTTTGCATTCAATCATGGTCTACGGGTTCCCCTTAGTAGCATATTACCACAGGTTCAAATGGAAGCCATTTTATGGGGAGTTGGCACTGCTCTTGGAGAACTTCCTCCTTATTTCATCGCAAGGGCTGGTATATTTCCAAACTTGTGTTTTAGATATTGCTCTATCTTTGTTATTTTGTCTGAATGGCATCATTACATGATGTAATTGTGGATTTATATGTTGCTGCTATTTGGACAGGTCATGACATATGCACATAAGTTATAGTAAAATTTGGCCGTGGAAAGTTGTATAACTGGCCTTGGCAGAATCATCCGAAGTTTGTATAAATTTTGGGTGGTAGTTTCTTTACCCAGTGGGCTGACATGGAGAACATAGACAAGGGCCCTAACGAAATACAACAATTTTTTGGTCCAAATGTCCTTCAATTTTGTATCACTTTTTTGACATAGTTTTCCTTCTTCTTGCTAAGAGTTCAAAATGGTTCAAATTGAGGATGATTTGTTGATGAAAAGTAGCATTTTATGGTGCTTGGAATGATCGGTGAATATGTTTGCAGCAAGGATATCCGGTAGCAATGCCTTGGATGAGCTTGATGTTTCCACAACTGAAGATAAAGGAGTTGTATCGAGGAAGCTTACTCAAATCAAATTTTGGTTTCTCTCACATGCTCAACAGCTGAACTTCATCACAGTTCTACTGCTTGCTTCAGTGAGATACTTAACATCTGAAATTTACTGACGAAGTATTCCTTGGCTATTGTTGCCGTCTAATGTCTTGCTTTCCTTTCAGGTGCCAAATCCTCTGTTTGACCTTGCGGGCATCATGTGTGGACAGTTTGGGGTACCATTTTGGGAGTTTTTTCTGGCTACCTTGGTAGGAAAGGCGATCATCAAAACTCATATTCAGGTTTGTCACCGTATATTATGCTTGGGGAACAATTCCCATAGTGTTTTTCCTTTCCAGTACATCTATCAAAAAGAGGGGAAATGGTGTTCCATAGAATAAGTGGGTGTTTTGAAGAAAATCCTTCTACTAGTGCTAGTTGTTATGGTGAAAATGTCACTTTTTTTATACTAAAGAGCCTTCATGATGCTGGTCACATTCTTGACCGAGGACTTGCTTAATTGAGGAGTGGGATTGACATGTGTTGAGTTAAATATTCCGTGACTCTTGTGGGAACTTCTGGCTCTGATATTCTTCTTCTTCTTTATACAATCACCTGCAGACAGTTTTCATCATATTAGTTTGCAACAATCAACTCCTAAATTGGATAGAGAATGAATTGATCCGAATGCTGAGCTCTGTACCAGTGGTGGCCACTGCCCTTCCTGATGTCGTCTCTAAACTCAATGAACTTAGGGAGAAGTACATGACTGCACCGTCTCCAACACCCTCCGATGCAAATGTAATAACCATTTTGCTCTTCACTGTTTTGTCCAAATTCAAATGCACAGCTTTCTTTTCATGCAATGAATTCTACTTGGCAATATTGCGTTGCTAGATGGGCACTCTGTGATCATTTGTCAATATCATTTTCGAAGACTGAACAACACCTTATTTGAGAATGCCCGAGGAATGAAAAAAAAATTGTTCTAGGACATCTATACAATTTCCAGTTCCGGACTTTTCCTCCAAAATTGATTTTCATTTTCTGAATTATGTCATTTGTAAAAGATTGTGGATGTTTATAGGTGAAGAAATGGAACCTTTTGTTTGCCTCGATTTGGAACAGCATCGTGTGGCTGGTGCTTGTGAACTTCTTCATCAAGATAGTGACTGCCATAGCTCAGGGGTACTTGAAGAAGCAGCAAGATCAGGAGCTCGACGACCTGATGAAAACATTGTCTTCATCGAAGAATTCAAGTAAGTCCAACAATTTGTCTAAATGAAAGATAATGACGACATTCGAGCCTATTTCTCCATTACATGATGCCTACAGAATTCATGTGACTGGTCCGTCACAGTTCCATGAAGAAATTAGGTGCACGATACTTTTTGCGTGGATTTAGAGCTCCCTTTGGAAGATTGTATAGATCTAGAAGGAAAAGGAAAGTGACAGAGAATTGGCATGGCCAATAGTGGTCCCTCTTGAACTACATAAAACCATTGTTCGTCGGTAGATGATTCCTGCGTGTCGAATCACCTTATTCTTTCAGGACACGACTCATTTACTTTCACATCATTTTGTGTTACACTAACCTCGGTCCTCTCCAGTACCATTGTTCATTGTACCTGTCAATGACTATCCTTGCCGTGCTTTTGCACGATCTCATACTTGTGGAGAAACTCGACACGATACACGGTATCCGAACGTCATTCACATAGCATTAGGCGAAGTGGGTGCCTCGTTTATTAGCATTTGGTTGAAATGTGCCCCTCTCTGATAAGGACATTAGTTGGAGGAACAATTGAGAGGTACGAGCATATTTAGTACATGGAAGTCGAATGATGGAATCATTGTCTTGTCTGGCTCAATCCATCAGTCTTCGCCAACCAACTCAAATCATTTGAGATGGGACTATTTCTCCTCGTCTTGGCCGATCCGATAGGGATTCCACTCGAGGGTGTCATATCCAATCGAGACATTTCATTGTGGGGCGTGATTCATAAGGTGTGTTCGTGATGGACCAAGTGCTCCACTTCTGATAGCCACGTGAATGTTATCCTCTCTGTAACCTCGGGAAACCTTGCTCAGTCGCGGCCGAGTCGGGGACAAATGTTTCCAGGATACCCTTAGTCGGCTCTCCGGAAATAAGTTGAAAGGATCAGTTTGTTTGGTGGTTTGTTAATCCACAAGCTTCTTTTAATCTCTTGATTTGGCAAGATTTATTCCAATTTAACTCTAAAAATAATTCATGAAATAAATAGTAAGGTGTGAAATCGCCATCCAACTTAAATAAGAAAAACGACGGTCTTGATCCATTATTATAGTGTCATAGAGGGACAATAATAATTTTTTTTTCCTATAAATGGGGTTTTAGAAGGCCAATTTCCTCCGCAAGCATGAAATTAGTGTTTTGAACTCAGAATCCATGACATCTAGCATACTCAGTGAAATCGGGTTTCAAGGTCGGTTTCTAAAAATTTAATTTTAAGATATTATTATTAGGGATTTTGAAACTATCCATCTTATTTTACGAAATAATTTATCCACTGACGTTGACATAACACCACAAATTATGAAGACAACTTATTCGAACTCGGTGGATTGAGACCCTTTACCCGGGTTAGTGGTGTCATAATCACAATGGATAATAACAACGTTTAATGATAAAATATTACAGTAATTTCTCAAAGACCGATTAATTTTCATTTTATTACATGATTTTTACGATATCCATCACCCAAATGATATCACGTATATATTTGTAAACGATTTTCAAATTACAAAACAAATTATTTATAAGTGAAACTCGCTATTTGTAACGGCGATTCCTTAACCATATATCTAAAATTTTGAAAATTGAAAAAATATTGGCGAAATTATTCACCACTCGGTATCTCTATCTTCTTACATAAAATTATTTATGATCCCATTTGACCAATCTCGATCTCTAAAGATCATGCATTCATCAACGTGGCATCCATCCAAACTTAAACTCCGGTTTTCATTCAATTTGGGAGTCTCATTTTCCTGTAAGAAAAAAAAATATTAAGAAAAACAGTAGTTAAGCAATTAGAGAAATTCAAAATGCCATAATGAAAGTTGTCGCTAGTTCCACTCCCCAATAGGAAAGGCCACTTTTTGTAAATCAATAAAAAAAAAAAGAAAAGCTTCTAGACTTAGAATTTTAGTTGGGTCAACTGACAATGGGGATTAATCCACGTGGATTAATCTCGGTGGTTGGTAGATTTATTATTTTGGCCCCATCCTAAAATAATTCCCACCAATAATTAAAGCAGCTGCTTGTTGTACAATAAGCTAGCTAGGAGATATTTATTATATATAACTCCATTTTTCATCATGTGGACCAAAAAGCTTAAGTTACTTCTCGTTCTTTTGCACAAGGCTAATAGCTTCCGGAGGTTCTTAGCGGAAGAAGTGTACGCGGTCGAAACAGGCGGCAGCGATAAGGGAGGAGGGGGATATGGCAGGGGGTTTCGCGGTTGCCTCGGAGGGGGGCCAGTTCGAGTCGAGGATAACCCCCATCGTCGTCATCTCTTGCATCATGGCAGCCACCGGCGGCCTCATGTTCGGCTACGACGTCGGAGTTTCCGGTGAGTCCGTCCTCCTGTTCTTCTCCTCGTCTTTCGGGATGTTTGTTATATGACCGTGTTGTTCGTGCAGTGTTTCCCATAAAAAAAAAATACATAATCTCATCGTATAAAAAAAAGATATACAATCCTTGTGATATTAGAAGCTCACTATATCTTTTCTTTATCAGAATATGTTATTCAAAATTAGAAAATCGGCCATTTCTATATTTCAACTGGACATTATAGTTACAAACATCACAATTTTTTTGTCAATATGTATTTAAAAAAATATTAATTTTCTTATGGGAAAGATATAGAATATCTCGACCAGATAAATTATTAGTGGCGCCAACTTTTTTTATAAAGTTGTGGAAATGAACCACCCTCTTTTGGTAAATGGGGGACCACCGCCTGTGCAGAAAAGTCAATCCAGCTATATTTTCTAAATTAATTTCTTAAATGACACTAATGTTTAACTCGTGCCTTAAATATGGGTGATGGTTTTTAGGATTGCATAGATTAATTTAAAAAAAAAGTTATGAAATATCGTTTAAGTTTTGTAAATTAATAAATATCATTCGATATTTGAAACAAATACTTTAATTTTAAAAAGAAGTCGTTGTTTTAAATGACAACTCTAAAAAAATTGATTAAAGCCTTATAACGATTTTAGGAGACTTGATAATTTTTTTTATATTTCTTTTGTGTTGAAATCACGGTCATTGTTTGAAGCAGTTCAAATAGGCACTTTTATTAAAGACGCTATTTAAAATAGTGACCGATCCAACCAGAAAAAGTCGAAAAAATTCACAAATCTTCTAAAGTTAGTGTTTGAAATAGCGGTTTACCAATTTTATTTGTTGTCATGGTTTGAAACAAGTCATGTGTAAAATTAAAATAATTGTTCAATATTCAATAATTTATCGAAATCCTATTTTATAAGTTTTTTTCCAAAATAACATGAAGTTTTTAGTTTGATTGTATGATTTTTGGTAGTAATGATTTATAATAAGTTGACTTTCAGGAGGCGTGACATCGATGCCGCACTTCCTCAAGAAGTTCTTCCCGGTGGTCTACCGAAGGACGCAACAACGCAGCCTCGACAGCAACTACTGCAAGTACGACAACCAGGGCCTTCAGCTGTTCACGTCTTCACTGTACCTCGCGGGCCTAACCGCGACTTTCTTCGCGTCATACACCACTCGGAAGCTGGGCAGGAGGCTAACCATGCTGGTTGCGGGCCTCTTCTTCGTGGTTGGGGTGGCCTTCAATGCTGCAGCCGAGAACCTCGCCATGCTCATAGTTGGCAGGATATTGCTCGGTTGCGGTGTCGGATTTGCTAACCAGGTACGTCCCTTTTGCAAATATATGGTGGAAAAATATATATTCATCGTTAGTCGTTCAAAGACCAAGTGTTTGTCGTTGTATGTAAGGCCGTGCCACTGTTCCTATCGGAGATAGCGCCGACGAGGATCCGGGGAGGGCTTAACATACTGTTCCAGCTCAACGTGACCATCGGCATCCTCTTTGCCAATCTCGTCAACTATGCCACGAACAAGTACGTGCATTTCGTTACTTTCTTTCATGCCTCATAGTCGTCTTGAATGCGAATTGAGATTGTTTCCTTGATTTTTTTTGTGCTCATCAGGATCAAAGGAGGATGGGGATGGAGGTTGTCGCTCGGCCTTGCTGGGATCCCTGCAGCCCTACTCACGCTCGGTGCACTGATGGTGGTTGACACTCCAAACAGTCTCATCGAGCGGGGTCACCTCGAGAAAGGAAAGGCTGTGCTCAAGAAGATTAGGGGGGTCGATGATGTTGAGCCAGAGTTCCTTGAGCTTGTTGAGGCAAGCCGTGTGGCCAAGGAGGTGAAGCACCCATTCAGGAATCTCTTGACAAGGAGAAACCGGCCACAGCTCGTCATTGCTGTCTCGCTGCAGATCTTCCAGCAGTTCACTGGAATCAACGCTATCATGTTCTATGCTCCCGTGCTGTTTAACACTGTGGGGTTTGGGGCCGATGCGTCCCTGTACTCGGCTGTCATAACAGGTGCCGTGAATGTTATCTCCACATGTGTGTCGATTTATTCGGTCGACAAGGTCGGCCGTCGCATGCTGCTTCTGGAGGCCGGGGTCCAGATGTTCCTCTCCCAAGTGGCGATTGCGATCGTTCTCGGAATCAAGGTCAAGGACCATTCGAGCGACCTTGGGCACGGGTTTGCAATCTTCGTCGTAGTCATGGTGTGCACCTTTGTGTCATCCTTCGCATGGTCATGGGGGCCCCTCGGGTGGCTGATCCCGAGCGAGACTTTCCCCCTCGAGACACGGTCGGCTGGTCAGAGCGTCACTGTCTGTGTCAACCTTCTGTTCACATTCGTGATCGCACAGGCGTTCCTCTCAATGCTCTGCCACTTCAAGTACGGCATATTCCTCTTCTTCTCGGGATGGGTAGCAATCATGTCGGTATTCGTGCTGTTTCTACTGCCAGAGACGAAGAACATCCCCATTGAAGAGATGACAGAGCGAGTCTGGAAGCAGCATTGGCTGTGGAAGAGATTTCTAGACGACAATGACGACGGGATCAAATCCGCCTACAAGAGCGAAACTCCCAGCAAGATCGGCCACTAGAATGGGTTTTGATCCCGCCACCCAACTCCCTGATGTAACACTCCCTTTTATCAAGTAATGTAACGACAGTTTGAGCTTTATTGAATGTTTGTAGTAGGTTTTAAGGAAGAACGAAGAAGGAAGGGAAGAAGAAAGGAGGAGGAAGACGAAGAAGAAAAGGACAGAGGAGAAGGGATTCTGTCTTCATTCAACAAAAACAACAGAAAACCCATAATCCTTTTCACGCAGTCACCTCCTCTCTTATAACAACCCGACCTCACCATTCGAGGAAACCAACTCCTGTTTAATTACAAAGATGTCCTTCTTGAGCTGGACCAGCTTCATCTCTTGAGCTGGACTGCTTCCATGAGAAAACCAGGCTTGGTCGTGAGTCGTGAATTTTATCTGGGTTGGGCTTCACTAACTGTCCAACAAGCTTGAGATCGAGCCGCTCCAGTTAATCAACATGGATTTGAGACTGAGGATTGTCAAGTCACCGTATTATATCCGAACCTCGACTAGACTCGTGATCCTGAAGGATTTGACTGGCAAATGAAACCATACGACGTGAAAAGGAGAATTTGGTTCATTGTAAGATCAATGAATCGACCATCCCTTCAGAAACACCAACAATGCTCGACTCCAAGCCACTTCAAAAGCAGTTAGCCGACGATGTTCACTGGTACGTCCCACCAGGCAAGGAAGTCAGACGAAGCCAATGCTTATCTTCTCCTAAGACCGTATTCGAGTTTACAGCAAGCAACGGAGACATAGTATTCGCTTCCTGCAGTTTTAGTCCACTCCTGGGTTCTTCTGCATTTGATTACTTCCTGTCGGGTTGGATTCCCAAATTTATGAGCCCTTTGGGACAGGCGATCGGTGATTCGGATATGAAGTGAAAAACAGCTTTGTAGAAGTAAGTAGCATTCAAGTATATTCTATTTATTTAATTTCAGTAAGCAAAATACGTTGCTTTAGAGCATGTGAGATGCTCAACCTCTTTTCTTCCTGACTTGTTCTACGTATTCTTCTTCTTCCTACGATTGAAACGAGTCATAGCGCCGTTTGCCTGCTACATGCCCATCTTCTTCTCCTTCGTTCCCTCTCAATTGACTCTCGAGGACTGGGCATCCAACAACTGTGAGCTTCTTCAGGTAGCTGCTGGTGAAGTCATGTATACCTTCAGGCAATGACGCTAGCCCAGGGCAATGAATCAGTTCGAGCGATTGTAGGCGCCCCATCCACTCTGGTAGCACCACCAAGCTTGGACACGATCTTATGGAGAGGAATCTCAGAGTAGCAACATGGGATAGCCACTCGGGAAGACGCTCCATTTTCAAGGCTCTATAGATCGTCAGGCACCTGAGGCTTTTAAGGCCTTGCAGTTCCGTCACGACGTTTCCCTGTTCATCCTTGGACAGAACGAGCGCCTTACAGTTCCAGATGGAAAGTGTTTCCAGCTTCTCGAGATGACCGATTCCCCAAGAGAAAGAACCCAGTGAAGGGCAGATCCCAATGTGAAGTTCCTTGATAGTTGTAAGATCTCGCAGCCATTCCTCCGGCAAGTGGTCGAGAAACTTGATATTCTCCATACGTAAAGTCTTTAGGTTAGGAAGTTGACAAGGATGCATGAATATCGCTTCGCTTACATTCACCAGAGTCAACTTCATGAGACGTGGGATCATCGGCAGGTAATTCAAATTTGGGCAGTCCTTGATGCATAATGACGAGAGGTTGCTGAAAGGCTGCACATCATTTGCATTCTCGGTTAGGCTTCGTCCTGAACCTGACTCCAGATGCTCGAGATCTGGCAGCCCTTGAATTGTCAACTTCTTTAGATGAGGCAGATGGTCAAACAGGGGCAGATACATGCAATTTTCGCATCCAATCAGCGCTATCTCAACTAGATTTGGCAAGAGAGTTGAGAGTCGAGTCATCCATTGAGGATACTGGGTACCTCCGTAGTTGTGGATTCTCAGTCCTTTCAGATTCGGGTGTGGCTGGAGCTTCTCTAATAAGGATGTATCTGTCGGTAGATTCATGAATCGTAGTTCAACAGACTCTAAATAACTTTTCTTATCCAGCAATCCTTCCGATCCTTCGTCCATGAGCTCTTCATCGTAACAGCCTAGGTTTCTGATTTCGAGGCTTCCTCTGAGATCGTTCAGCTTACAAAGATCAGTGAGGCCAGCGGAATCAGCTTTTTTGCTTGAATCATCAGGAGGCAAGATGAAGTCGGTGAGTATGTTGAGGCATTTCAAGTCGCAGAGTCCCCTTGGAATGAGAGACAATTTCCAGCAGCCGTCGATGTAGAGATGCCTGAGAGCGGACAAGTTATTCATTTCACGAGGCAATTCCGTGAGGGAAGAGCAACCCGAGAGCTTGAGGGTCTGCAAGTTCAGCAGTCGGATGATCGCTGGAGGAAGCATTTGGAGCGTGCTGTTGCCAGAGAGATCGAGGTATCTCAGATGCTTCATCTTCCAAACACCTTCCGGCAACACATCTGCCTTCATCTCATGGAGATCCAACACACGCACGCTGTTTCTCTTGGGATTTAGTCTGCGGATGAAATGGAGGTATATTTTCTTCAGTTTGTCACGGTCTTCCTCGAAATGAAGAAAGGTTCGCAGCCTGTGGTCTGGGAAATTGGCTAACCGTACACCTAAATGATAATGCATAACTGATAGATGTCGAGGACCATACTTGTAATACACCAGGAAATCACTAGGGGAAGTCTCACACTCCCATCCACTGATGGAAAGAACCAATTCTTCGGCGTCGGGATGCAGAGTGACCGATTTTACCTTTCCAAAGATATGGTATTTCTTTACTTGGAAAAGCTCTTCCTGGAGCAGTACATCCAAGTAATGGTAGGCGATATCCTCCAATGGCCGACGGTCATCTTCGTCCTCACGGTCGTTGTGGATAAATCCAAGGGAGATCCAGAGCTGGGCCAGGGTATGAGGGTTGATGCGGTGACCTCTTGGGAACAAGGAACAGAGGGCGAAGCACTGTTTAATCCTTGGGGGAAGATTGTTGTAACTCTTACCCATCCGACTTGTTAAATCAGCGTACAGATAACATCCACAAAGCAAACGAGAGAATGCATGATATGGAGAATCACGTATCATGTTAAGAAGACGTGTCAAATCCTCAACAGCAGGAGGAGGAGGTTGGAGGGACAAGTAACCTCCCACTGCCTGTATCTTCCTCGGATTCCCCTCGCATTCTTTAACGATATCTCCCGCAATTTTAAGGATTGCAGGGTTGTTGAATAAATTATGATATCCCTCCCTTCCCTGGGAAGCTGTTTCCCTTAGTAATACGACAGCGTCTTCCCGATCCATCCTTTTACTACAAACACGATCACTACGGGACCACAGGTCGGGAAGTTCCCCCTCCCAAGTATTTAAAACCGTCATGAGGATTTTGCTCCCACTGGCAACTCCTCTATCCACCAAACTCCTGAAGCTTGACCACCACTCCACTGAATCGCTGGTTAAAATCCAATCTTCAGCAGACATATTGTCGAGAACGAAGAGGTACCTCTTGGTATCATCGAGAAGCCTCGCTATAAGATGAATTGACTGCTCCCATCCAAACACCTCCCCCTCTTCCTCATCTTCCTCTTCCCTTATACTACCTATGATTATCTGTGCCACCCTTTTCGTGTCAAAGGGAGGAGACAAATTCAGCCAGATTTTAACATCAAAATACCCACTCACCCCTGAATCCTTCATCACCTCCTGAACAAGTGCGGTTTTCCCACACCCCCAACTGCCCTTTCCACAACGGAATTACCTTCCGAGTTTCCATCCAACAGGAACCTGATAATCTCTCCCTTCTCGTTGACTCTCCTGACGAATGGGATCTCGCGCGCTTCTAGGACCTCCTGAACCTCGGCCGGAATGCTATGGATGATGCTGATAAGTGGATCTGTCAGATCTCGAAGGCGCCCTGCGATGGCCCGAAGCTCCCGGCGCATCCTCCATCCGAACCAACAACATTCTATGTGCCGGAAGAGGCGGCATAGCTTTCCATCCCGCAGCCGCAAGGGTTCCTCCAAGGACAGATCCTCGAGCAAGTCCTCCGTGTCATAAACGGCATCCTTAAGCTCTCTAATCCTATCCTGCAGCTCAAAGCTAGATGGGAGCTTCCTTTCTGCCTCGGGCAAGACCCCCTGAACAGAAGACAAGAGGTGGTGGATCTCTCGGAGTTGAGCTTCAACTCCCCATTGAGGACCAAGCATCGTGATGGAGCCTTTCTTCGCTCAAACTCCGAAGCAAGTCGTCAACCGGGACAGTCACCACAGCTGCAGCCATTTCTCCGGTCGTATCAGTTTGGGTGGGATGAAGAGAAGACAGTCGGGGGGTTGTTCTCTTTGGTCCCATTTATATATTTTATTTGAAACTGAAGAAGGAGAAAGAAGAAGCCCAACTTACCTAACGCCAGTTTTGGATTCTAGCAAAAATGATAATTAATGTGACTCGGAACAAAAGACTTGAGAATTAGACCCAACAACTAAATTATCGATTGAGATCAGGGGGTTGTTCTCTTGTTCCCATATGTATTTACCTAAAGCAGTTTTGGATTCTAGCCAAAATGATAATTAATGTGACTCGGAACAAAAGACTTGAGAATTAGACCCAACACCTAAATTATCGATTGAGATCAGGGGGTTGTTCTCTTGTTCCAAAATGTATTTACCTCTAAAGCAGTTTTGGATTCTACCTAAAATGATAATTAATAAAAAAGGACTAATAAAAAAAGCAAACCAATTATTGAGTTTAAATAAGAAGAAGACTGTTTTTTCTTTTATAAAGGTAATTTATAAAGGAGAAAGAAAAGGAGGAGAACTACAGAGGTGGCCCAGATTCCTTCCTATAAAGCCCAAAGTGCGTCTGCAAGTAGGAAATAAGGCATTTATTTACATTTGTCTCCAAAACAGATCCGATCCAATCGAATAATAGCAGGACTGGATGGATCACTTGTCCCTCCCCGTCTTTCCTTCCTTCCTCTTTCCTACCCTTTTTAGTTCACCCATCCGGCTTCCTTCAAAGTATCATCTTCCACTTCCCTTTCCTCGTCCCCATCTGTTGCCATCCCTGGATATAGCCATTTGGTGCCCCCCCCTTACTTCGGCTTTGTTTTGTTCCCCTATGCGTTCCGCAGTCACAGCTCCTCCATCTTGGCTCCCTTTATGCTTCCCGGCATGGGTTCTCTCGTAATGGCACAGCCCAACACTCCCTTCAGTCGCCTTTCGGGCTTCAGTGCAGAGGCCAGTCACGTGAAGTACCTGAGAATAGGACCTAACACCCACGTAAGGCTTATTAGTCAACACGTATAAATTCTCCAATGCCCAAACGAGATGAAAACTCTTATATATCTGGAAACTGCTCCGGTTCCTACAAAGCCCTCGAGCCCGACATCATTACTAAACAATAAAGCGCGGTAAAAAAAAAACAAAGCGTGTGATTATCTCTGTTTATGGAAAATACGCCTGCGACGAGCCGAACGGTACGACAGGCTCGATCATGCGGCGGTCTGCTACATGTTTAAAACAACAGTGCATTTTCTCTTCAAGATAGCTTCATCGCCCGGATCCATTCGCCTGAAGAAGCAGAAGAGTAACACCCCGTCTTCGTTTGTGCAAAAGCCTCGAAGATTGAAAGGTGGCTATACAACGAAGGTGAAGAGCACGCCGAAACGGAAGATAAACGGCTCCGCTTCAGCAAGAACATGAGCGTGATAATTGATCATTGGGGTTGCTTTTGTCATTTAGTTCCTTTTGGTTTTCTATCCATGTGATAACCCTCCATATTCTCACACCACCTTTACTAAGCCCAAAATCACATTTTTAAGTATGATATTGTTGACAAGATTTTGATGATGAGTCAAACAGCAGGTTTGACCTGCTATGACTTTACAGAAGCTGAAACCTCCTGTAACGAAGATACGCTTCGTAAGAGAGGAAAAATATCACGAAAATATTTTCTTCACCCTCCGAGGATCATTTCAGATCAAGAGACGTGATTAGAGAATATTTCCATAAATAGATATTTCAATAATAAATTATTTATTAATTAATTATTGATTATCTTAATTAAATTATTAATTCAAAAAGAGAATATTCTTAAGAATATTATTTGGATTAATATTTTGTCCAGATACAATGTTTTACTTGTCTGGAACGAATCAATTATTTTGGGAATAAATCGTTGATTATTTCCTTATATAGAAGGTCAAGTTGCTGTTGCTGGCCGAACCTTTTGTAATGCATTATCTGGGGATTTAATTGTCAAAATAAGACAAAATTAAATCTGGAGGTTCCAACCAGATATTCGCACGACCCCATCATCATATTTCTCAAGTTGGAAATAAAATATTCTTTCTTTCCAACTATAGAAGGTTGCTGACCGATTTAGGCTCTAACCTTCTGTAAGATGAGATCTCGTGATTGGATGATTCGATTGATCTGAAATCAATCGAATATTGTCCCTAAATGATTTTTACACTTTGGGGATGAATCTGGTCATTTTACGTTTTTGGCAAAATAAGTTTCCTTCTTTACAGGAGGACGGAACCTCTATATAAAAGAAAAACCTAAAAACATTTAAAAAAAAAGGAGATTTTGATCAGAGGTAAGTCTTGGCATTTGGCAACGTTAGTGGTGTTTAACGTGTGTGCAAGTGTGCAGGACGGATTCTCCAGGCGAGAGTTCTCGCAGGCGGTAACTACAGCGGGTTGAGCGTGGGTGAAGCCGTTCCGGTGACTTCGTTGCGTACGGATCTGAGGGACTCGACCGGAACTTTGTCCGTGACGTCGGACTGCGTGCATCAGGGCCTGGGGAAGTGTGTTCGTTGGTGGCGAATAGGCGTACAAAGTTGGTCGGAGAGAAGGAGTCCGTAGCAGGGGTTCAGTGGTGAGGGATCTCCAACCTTCTGTAGTTGGTTATTTTGTTATCTGTGCGTTTGCAGCAGGTGTGCTTTGGTGAAGCCACTCCGTAGGCGTCGTTGGCTACAAAACCGAAGGACTTGGCCAGGAGTACTGTCAGTGAAGCCGGGTGGGCGTACAGCAGGTCGAAGAGAAGGTTGTTGCAGCAGGCGTAAGTGGTGAGAGACTGAAACCCACTGTAGTCGTGTTATCTTTATTTGTTTTGCAGATTAAACCAAAAAGACAAAAAGAGAAGCATATCAGAGGCATCCAAACACTTGGAGAAAGCGTCATCAGATCTGTTCGCTGATCCACAGAAGGAATAGCCCGCTACAGAGTCACAGAAGGCTGAAGCTTCCAGCCAACGTTCTGTGCTTGCTCAAGTCTGGTTGATTTCCTTGTGATTCGACCTAGACACATCCTAAACACAGCAAGAGTGTTTCTTGCATTGGTAAAGCTAGTCTTACCGTCCCGTGGTCAAAGAAATTGTTTTCTTACACCACAGAAGGTTTTACCTTCTACACTGTAATCTCTATACGAGTTATTAGTGAAAAGTGACCGAAAGTGGACGTAGGTGATTTCACCGAACCACTATAAAATCCTTTGTGTTCTACGACTCATTTCGAAGTCAATTTCACACGTTCCGTAATTACAGAAGCTTGAAGGCTCTGTAAATTACAGTAAGTTACTTCCGCTGTGAGGGTTGTGAAAAAGCGTTTAAGAATTCCTTAATTGGACTTAACACTAATTCACCCCCCCTCTTAGTGTAATCTTTGGGCCAACAATTGGTATCAGAGCGAGGTTCAACGGAAGCTTAACCGCTCGTTGAGATCTTACAGCAGCTCGAACCTTCTGTACGCTCTCTGAGTACTACTACCTTATTGTATTCAACAGAAGCTTAGTTCTCTATTTGAATTCAACATTTAGAACAAAAGCAGTTTCAACAAAAGCTTTATAGCTTGTTGATTTCTGATAGGAGGTTGTACCTTCTATTGCTCTCTGTCTCTGCCTTACAGAAGCTTATGCTCTGTAATTGTCTCAAGTTTATTTTAATTCTACAAAAGTACTATACTCTGATAGAATTCAAAAATTTGTGATTCAACAAAAAGTTTAACAGCCTGCTGAGATTCAATAGCAGCCTGTACCTTCTACGCGATAGATTTCTACTATACAGAAGCTTACGCTCTGTTACTATCACTATCTGTCTCTCTTCTACAGTAGCTCATTGCTCTGCTAGAAACCATCCAGTTATTTTTAGACGGGATTCAACAAAAGCTTGAGTGCTTAGTTACATCCTATAGAAGGTTATACCTGCTATACGCATATAACCGTTTGTTGCGCTGTTTTCTTCTGCTGAAAACTTAAGGTTTCTGCAGAATTAAACTACTTTGCATTTTTACTCCATTTTACGGAGATTTGATTGCCAGCAATATCCGTTTCAATTTAACAGAAGTTTGTGTGCATTAAGAATTAATACAGTACCGTAAAGGTTCTACTATTCTGCATAGAAGTCAAACCTTCTGAAAATTGTAAAATGGGTGATAATTGTTATATACCGAAACCACACATTGGGAATCCTCCCATTTTTGATGGTAAAAATTTTTCCTACTGGAAAATTCGAATGAGTGCCTTTGTAGATGCAATCGATGATGATTTGTGGTCGTTCATAGAAGACGGTCCACCTATTCTACCGATTGAAGTACAAATTCGTCATGACGGTCGTCCTACTCGGGAGTACCTTAGGATCAAACGACTCACTAAAACGGCTAAGTACTTAATGTTTAGTGCTATGTCGGAAAGTGAATTCGTTAAAGTCTCTACTTGCACTTCGGGCAAAGAAATCTGGGATAAACTTGTCACCATGTATGTTGGGACAAACCAGATTAGAGAAACCAAGGTGAATTTCTTAATTCATCAATATGAGAATTTCACCATGAAAGGAGAAGAATCTGTAGAACAAATGTTCCAGAGACTTAACCTCCTAGTAGATGCCTTAACTCATTTAGGCAAACACTATACTAATTCTGAATTAGTAAGAAAGGTTCTACGAACTCTGCCCAAATCTTGGGAAGCCAAGAAAACGGCTATTGAGGAAGCTAAGGATCTATCTACTCTTCGATTAGATCAACTAATGAGCTCTTTAATGTCATATGAAATGGAGAGAACCTCTCAATCTGATGTAAAAAGAGCTTCAGTAGCCTTCAAAGCATCAGAAGAACCAATTGAAGACTCTGACAATGACGCATAAGTCGATTCGGATGATGAACTCGCTATGATTGCTAAACGCCTTCTGCGGTTCGCTTCCAAAAGACGTTTCAACAAGAGAAATCAGAAACGTGAAAAGCAGAATGATCCAAAGATGATCAGATGCTATGAGTGCAATAAGAAGGGACATTTCAAATCTGATTGTCCTTTACATAAGGAGAAGGAGAAACCTTCTGTACAAACAAAACCCAAGAAAGCTATGATTGCTTGGGTAGATATTGAAGATTCTGATGATGAGGAAGAACAAGCACTAATGTGCATAACTGCTCACACAGAAACTCAAAATTCTGTAGGAAATCAATTCTGTTTTCGAACAGAAGCTACAGAAAGTGAATGGTATCTGGACAGTGGCTGCTCAAGGCACATGAACGGAGATCCATCCAAATTTTCTAAGTTGACTTTACAGAACGGAGGTTCTGTTAAATTCGGTGACAATAGTAAAGGCTCTGTCATCGGAACAGGAACTATTGGAAGTCCTGACTCTATGGTTATAGAAGAGGTTCTGTTGGTTACAGAACTTAAACATAACCTGCTGAGCATTAGCCAGCTTTGTGATAAAGGCTATACTATAACCTTTGATCAAGATAAATGTTCTGGTATCCTAAACAATGAAGTTCGCTTCATTGGAAATCGGAAAAGGAACATCTACACTTTAACACAGGAGAGCTTCTGTGTAACAGAAAGCTGTCTTCTGTCTGTCAAAGACGAAACTCATCTTTGGCATAGAAGGTTAGGACATTCCAACCTCCAATTGCTATCCAAGCTTGCTAGAAAAGAATTGGTAAAAGGCTTGCCTAATATCAAATTCGAAGCAAGACAACTTCTGTGAAGCTTTTTCGCTTGGTAAGCAAACTAAATCCTCATTCAAGTCTAAGAATGAGATATCTACTACTCAGCCCTTGGAACTTCTACATATGGATCTATTTGGTCCGACTAGAGTTCAAAGTATTGGTGGTAGAAGATACTGTCTAGTAGTAGTAGATGACTACTCTAGGTACACCTGGGTCAAGTTCTTGACTCATAAAAGCGATGCATTTGAATCTTTCATAAAGCTCGCTAAGCAATTACAGAATGAGAATAGATCTTCTGTAAAAGCTATTCGAACGGATCATGGTACAGAGTTTGAAAACCATGATTTCGCTACCTTCTGTGACGAACATGGCATTGATCACAACTTCTCTGCTCCTTACACTCCTCAACAGAATGGAGTCGCATAAAGGAAAAATCGAACTCTTATAGACATGGCTAGAACCATGATTTGTGAGAGCAATGTTCCACATAACCTTTGGGCTGAAGCAGTAAATACAGCCTGCTATATCTCTAATAGAGTACTACTAAGGCCTAAATTAGAAAAAACTCCCTATCAACTATACAGGGGGAGAATATCCGAATATTTCCTATTTTCATGCCTTTGGAAGTCCATGTTTTATACTGAGACCTTCTAAGGACAATCTCGGAAAATTCGATGCTAAATCAGATGAAGGTATCTTTTTAGGATACTCACTAACTAGCAAAGCTTATAGAGTCCTTAACAAAAGGACTTCTACAATAGAAGAGTCAATTAATGTAAAAATTAATGACTCACCAACAGAAGATACTACAAAACCTGTAATATCTTTTGAACCTTTAGAAATTTCTTTAGAACCTACAGAAGGTTCTTCAGAACATCCACCCTCTACGAAAGAGATGGGTGAACCCACTGTTCATAATTCTCAAAGAGAATCTGAACAAACTGTTGAAAATTCTTCAACAAAATGATATAAGAGCACCTGCCTTATATCAAAAACGACATCCTATTGATCAAGTCATAGGAGACATCAATAGTGGTGTACAGACAAGACGTTCTGTTATTAATAGTGGTGTACAGACAAGACACCCTATTGACCAAGTCATTGGAGACATCAACAGATGCTTTTTCCAATACGGTTCTATTCCGTAGAAGCCGTCAACACAGAACATCATTTGGCTGACATTTTCACCAAATCACTTGATAAGGAAAAATTCTTCTCTTTCAGGAATGAATTGGGGATTTGTTATCCATTTTAAATAACAGCGACGTTGTACAGCAGTTTCAACGTTCTGTATTATACATTTCGAAATTTTACCTCGAAATGCATTTTTCAAAAGAGTACTCTAGACAATATTATTCTAATGAAAATCTTGTCGAGAAAGAGTTCGTTTCATTAACGTAGATTCTTACAGAAACTACGCATAGAAGGTTATACCTTCTGTACAATGTTAATTCGACTTTACTGTTTCGAATTTAACAAAATATATTTTGAAACAGAAAGTTAAACCTTCTGTTCAAATGAATATTTTTGAAAAATCAGGGAGAATCTTATCTGATTAATCCTCCTTTATATCAAGAATCGATGATCTTGATAAAAAATTGGGAATACATAATCTTATTGGAAGATTCTGTTCCAATTAATCATTTTTGGGAATAAAATATTATTTTTCCCCAATTAGAACATTTCGTTCTTCTATATCTTCTCACGGTGTCACTCGTGGTTTTTTCACCACCATTGATACTTCACAGAGAAACCCTAGAAGAAAATTTGTCCTTCCAACTCAATCTCTTAGCCAAATCGCTTTACCCAACTCCGATTATGGCACCTAAGAGAAAGTCCGGAGCTAGCCGCTCCTTCTCCCTCTCTGCCACACCACCTTTGGCTGAAGTCTCAACCAGCCACCCCCGTGATTCCTACGGTTAATGAGGAAATCGCACCCCTGGACCCGGAAATCGCCGAATACTCGCTTGTCGAGGATAAGGAGATCTCCAACGTCGCTACCAAAGGGCAGAAGGACGAAGTCCCTGTTTTGAAGGAAGAACCCTATTTCTGAGGAGTCTCTGGAGGAACCTACTGGTGAGGATGACGAAGCATCTCATCCCACCGATGATCTCGTCTTGGAGGACGAAAACCCTCAGGAGGATGCTGATCTGGAACAGGAAGCTTGAAACCCCTGTCAGAAACAGCGTCGTCTCTGATGATGATGAGGACAAAGTGCAGGAGGTCCACTCCCTTAGCAGTTACTGCTCCTCAACCTACTGTGTCACCCAAATCGAAGGTGAAAGGGCAAGGCTGTTGCTGTGGAGCCTATCCCTGTCAAAGCCAAACGATCGGCCTCGATTATCGTCTCTGGAAGTGTATCCTCCAGGACACGACACAAACGCAAAAGCCCCGAGTCTGTGAGTAAATCCTTAGAGCTGGAGGTCTTAAAAAAGACCAAGCCTACAGGTACAGTCGCAGATCAGGTAAAAACTACTGTTTCTCAGGCTGAAATAGAGCAGATCTTGAACGCAGAAGCTGTTCCCTCCTGTGATGTCTCAAACAGGTAGATTGTTGCGTGCAAACGGCTAGATTTTAGCTGGTTTAGCGAGAATGATCTTGATATTCTGCCTCTATATGAGAAGTTGGATTTAAAGGTGTTCTGTGAAACTTACGTCGAAGTCGCTGTTACAAGGATTCGAGAATTTTATACATATCTCACCTTTTTCAGGATTAACGACGTTGTTAAGTATGTCAGGACAATGATTGATGGTGTCTTCCTGGTGTTTTCAATTCATGATGTCAACACCCTGTATGGCTGTAAAGAGCACCCTGTTCTTCCTGTGGCAAACAAGAATCAGTCATACAGCGCCATACTTGGATCTAAAGTGAAGGTGCCGCAGTACCTTGAATCTGCTGCACTGAACCTTCCTAAACGGATCCTCCATCGATCTGTCATCTTCTGTCTCCTACCAAGGACAGGAAGTCTGGATGCTGTAACAATCAGAGATGCTCAGAATATGGAGCATTTGCTGCTGGGAAAGCCATTCAACCTGGGGGCGATGATTTTTGCTCACATGCAAGCTTGTCTTAAAGCAAAGGACAAAGCTCTCCCCTATGGTCAGGTTGTAGCTGCTCTTCTCCGTCTTCGCATTATTGATCCCAAATCCTCCCACCGCACTGGAAAAAAAATGGCGAGTTGGAAATTTTGGTCGACAAATTATTGCAAGTATGCAATATGTGAGGACTCAAGGAGGCTGGATTCAGAAATCCAAAGGGAAAGAGAAACAGCAGAAGGAAGCACCTGCTACTTCTGACAAGAGTGGACCTACTGCTCCAAAAGCTACTGTTCCTCCTTCTTCAACCCTGGAACAACCTCGAGAAGGCTCATCCTCCTCTTTGCCTAATCTCATCAGAGATCTGCAGCGACAAATTGTTGCACAGACTGAGGAACTTAAAGTCCTCAAGGACACGGTCGCTGAGTTAGTCATTACTGTTGAACGTCAAGAAAAGCTCCTCCGTGACAATCTCCAGTAATGTGTTCTGCTTAATTTCCAGCACCCTAGACCTACTGTAATGGTCTTAAATAAGTGACTGATGATGTTTACCCCTTTTGGGATGAACTATTTTAATATGCTGCAGTTTGGTTTTATTCTCTACGTCTATTGTGAGAATACCTTCTACAGGATCTTAGATCTCCGCTTTCTACCTTCTATACTTTTTGATATGACAAAAAGGGGGAGAGATTTTAGAGAACTAACACAGAGATATAGCGTATGCTAATCTCAAACCCACAAGAATTCTTGTGATATTTAGCGGGATAGAAGGACTAACCTACTAAGAGGTTTTTTAACCTTCTATAAGGGTATGCAAAATTTGAGTACAACTCATTTTTGCTGGGCGTGCAGAAGCTCATGCTACTGTCGGGCTAAATATACAGGAGCTTGTCCCTGTAATCTGTACAAGTTGAATGCTTACACAGAAGCTTTTGCACTGTTGCAAAAGAAAAAGCTTCTATAAAGTGTCAAATCCTTAACGTCTCTATCTCTGGGGGAGTTTGATGCGTCATCTTGCATGAACATATCTCCAATGGATGAATGTTTTGTCATCATAAAAAGGGGGAGATTGTTGATAAGATTTTAATGATGAGTCAAACAACAGGTTTGACTTGCTTCGACTTTACAGAACGCTGAAACCTACTGTAACGAAGTTACGCTTCGTTTAAGAGAGGAAAAAAATATCACGATAAAGCAATTTTCTTCACCCTCCCAAGGATTAAATTTCCAGATCAAGAGACGTGATTAGTAGAATATTTTAATCAATAGATATTTCAATAATAAAATTATTTGTTAATTAATTATTGATTATCTTAATTAAATTATTAATTCAAAAAAGAGAATATTCTTAAGATTATTAATTTGGATAAATATTTCGTCCAGAGATACAAATGTTTTACTTGTCTGGAACGTAAATCAACTTTATTTTGGGGAATAAATCGTTGATTATTTCCTTATATAGAAGGTCAAGTTGTTGTTGCTGGCGAAGCGAACCCTTCTGCTAATGCTTTAATCCGGGGGATTTAATTGTCAAATATAAGACAAAATTAAAATATGGAGGTTCCAAACCAGGATATTTGCACGACCCTCATCATCTTATTTCTCAATGTTGGAAATAAAATATTCTTTCCTTTCCAACTATAGAAGGTTGCTGATACCGATATATGGCTCTACACCTTTCTGTTAGATGAGATCTCGTGATTGGGATGATTCGTTTGAATCTGAAATCAATCGAATATTGTCCTTCTAAATGATTTTTTACTACGTTGGGGATGGAATCTGGTTCAATTTTACGTTTTTTGGCCAATAAATAAAGTTTCCTTCTTTACAGGAGGAACGGAACCTCTATATAAAAGAAAACCGAAAAAAAACATTTAAAAAAAAAGAAAAATCATATAGATCAGAGGTAAGTCTTGGCATTTGGCAACGTTAGTGGTGGTTAACGTGTGTGCGAGTGTTTGCAGGACGGGTTCTCCCAGTGCGAGAGTTTCTCGCAGGATGGTAAGCTACTAGCGGGGCTGGAGCGTGGTGCTGTGAAGCCGCTCCGGGGACTTCGTTTGCGTAACGGATCTGAGGGACTCGACCGGAACTTTGTCCGTGAAGTCGGACTGCTGTGCATTCACGGGCTCCTGGGGAAGGGGGTAAGGGTGTCGTTTGGGTGGCGAGTAGGCGTACGCAAAGTTTGTGGATCGGAGAGAAGGATGTCCGTAGCATGGGGGTTCAGTGGTGAGGGATCTCCAACCTTCTGTAGTTGGTTATTTTGTTATCTGTGCGTTTGCAGCAGGTGTGCTTTGGTGAAGCTCACTCCGTAGGCTGTCGTTGGCTACAAAACCGAAGGACTTGGCCAGGAGTACTGTCATGTGAAGCCGGGGTGGGCGTACAAAGCAGGCTCGAAGAGAATGGTTGTGTGCAGCAGGCGTAAGTGGGTGAGGGACTGAAACCCACTGTAGTCGTGTTATCTTTATTTGTTTTGCAGATATTAAACCACAAAGACAAAAAGGAGAAGCATATCAGAGGCATCCAAAAACAACACTTGGAAGAAAGCGGTCATCAGATCTGCTTCGCTGATCCACAGAAGGAAAAAGCCCGCTACAGAGACTCAGAACGGCTGCAGCTTCCAGCCAACGTTCTGTGCCTTGCTCAAGTCTGGATTGATTTTCCTTGTGATATCGACCTAGACACATCCTAAACACAGCAAGAGTGTTTCTTGCATGGTTAAGCTAGTCTTACCGTCCCGTGGTCAAAGAAATTGTTTTGCTTTACACCACAGAAGGTTTTACTCTTTCTACATCTATAATCTCTATTTACGAGGTTATTAGTGAAAAGTGAATGTGAAAGTAGGACGTAGGGTGATTTCACCGAATACCACTATTAAAATCCTTTGTGGTCTACGACCTCTATTTCGAAGTCAATTTCACACGATTCCGTAATTACAGAAGCTTTGAAATGGCTCTGTTAAATTAACAGGTAAGTTACTTACGCTGTGAGGGTTGTGAAAAAGCGTTTAAGAAATTCACTTAATTGCGACTTAAATCACTAATTTCACCCCCCCGTCTTGAGTGTGATTATTTGGGTGTTCAACAGATATTTTAGGGGCAAAGCATAAGTTTTGGTTTTTTTGAAAGGTTGTTCACACTTTCATGAGGACAACATTCCATTTGTCTTATAAGACCGCCCATTCCCCACCCCCCCTTTTCTCACATCATTGTCCCAACCCCCCTGGGCAGAATCGTTCAGACTCGGATGACCAATTTTCAGATCTACTATGACCGCATATCAGGACGTGGCTCGTCTTCACGACTCGTTACATTTGCTCTGGTGTCGAGCTCTCTTGCGCGGTCTCTGGAAGCCAGAGGACGCTTCTATCACGGATGGTCCAAATGCTTCGAACGTTTGGGGGACTGCGGCCATCATAAGTTCCCTGGATGGAGATTACATCCCGATACGCCGGGACGTCACTTACTACTGTCTGGCACGGGTTTATGTCACCTAGTTCGGAGGGGATTTCCGCGGCAATCAGCAGCAGAACCAAATAAACCACTTTTGATCCGATCGACCTAGCACAACTCACCACCAAGCGGGCGTTAATTCGGCGAGAGCCTGGGGTGGTTGAGTCACTTGTATCGTAGGGTCTGCTGGATATGGCCCGGATATCTCCCTCCAAGCAGGGTCTAGTTGGCTGACGGATCTGTGGCCGCTTCCCATGTGGGCTCGGAAGCCCATCTGCTTGCCCCTGCCACCAGCAGCCCTTCTTCTTTCTTCCTTCCAGCCATCGGGAAATCGTGGAAACGGAAAAGCAATTGTCGATGGTGTGATTTCTATCCACAGTGTCGGCATCCGTACACGTCGACCCACACGGTTCTTTTCTTCCGTCGGCCGGGAATTCGTGCCTCCTCGAGATTCCGCCGGTCCTCAGCACCAGAGCAGTGCCGTTCCGTTCTCCTGCCCATGTTCGAGAGTTCGCTGAGTCTCGTCCTGTCTCACGATGACGGAAGACCTGCATTCGCTGGTGGGATGAGGTCCGCTGCTGAGAATATTCGTTTCTCACGAGCTGCAACATCAGTTTCATGCAAAATCGGCGTTGAGACCTGATTTGCAACTTTTTGGGCACAACTGATGATGACAAGTTTACAATGTTCATACCACTATTCGATCACTGGAAATTTACAACAGTTTTCTGATGCGTAATCCTTAGCATGACATGAATTTGAAATTGGAAAAAGTATGGAATCTTAGTTTGAGTTCGTTTGCTGATGGGGTCATAACCATCTCGAACCCGATTCGTCCCAATGACAAACCCGATTACGTACCGATGCTTGACGGTTGCATTTTTTATATGCAGTCTAAAACCAGGCTTTTTTTCACATATGATCATGACAATATCGCGTTTTTCTTTGCTGAAATCGACACAAAACACCCCAATACCACCGTTTTTTCGGAATACCAATTCAACAACTTACCACGGTAAAAGATGGCAGAGTGTTTATTATTATGTAGGAGCTCATTGGAAGGAAAAAATCTGTGTTGGGCAGACAGCTGAAGGAGAATGAGTTAGTGTTCGTCGTAGAATTTTGTTATTCTCATACACTGAGTCGGCGCAGTTCATGAGCATGATCTGCGCCCCTCTGCTGCGGGTTGCACTCTATCGAACATTTCTCTTCGTGGCTGAAGTCAATGCCGTCGTGGACAATCCTTTGGATCGCGGTTCACGGTGCAGAATCCGTGGCTATACAAGATGCGTTCTACCAACTTCTCCCCATTTACAGGATCTTCGCCCGATGGAATTGGCTATAGTAGTCAAACCGGGGGGACTCTGACGTGTACAATTTCAGGTCATTCATGTAATTCCACATAGCTCTTCATCATATGTGCTCCATAAAGTGAACTGCTTCTCCATTGCAGATCGCCTCTGACAGCAACTTGCCGTCAAAGGTGCTACGACGGACGCTGCAAGAAGCCCCGAGGAGGAGGAAAAGGATCGGCCGTTGACGATGCTATAAAGGCGACGAACCCATGATGTTCCAGAAAAAGGAGTTGGTTCGTAACACGCAAGGGACGTGAGACCTGTGGAATAGTTTGGGGCCATATAAAAGGAACGGCACGTCTCCTATAGATTTCTCCGTTGCCGCCCGGGGGGTTCCTTCAGGCGCATCATTTGGATTTCTGGTATTCTAACGTCGTAAACTATCCGGAAACAAAACCATGAGGCTGGGGATTGTCGGGGTAAGAAAATGGCTTCGACAACAGGACGAATTCGACTTCAAAATCGAGTGGCGTATAATACTAAGACAACATTGTTTTAGTGGCCTGCCGGTCGACAGAAATTTATACTTGTCAAGACAGATCAAGGAAAAGAGAGTCTCTCACAAGAAATCGTATGCGCTATCAATATCGGATCATGTGTTATTTAATACTCTAATGTTGTTGTTATTGTTCGTCATATGCCCTTATCCAAAGGATTTTTTCATTCTTTTTTTCTCCTCGCTCGTTTTGATCCATTGTGAGAACGAAGAACTCGACTAGTTCCTCGCCTCCGTCTGTCCGGCCGCATAATGGCTATGTGAACATGACAAGGGCTGCCAGTGGTTAAGTCGCATTGCTGATGCGATTCACCATCGGACAAGTTGAGGACATCGACCAAACCGATTGAGTTCTCTTTAAGGTTCCTAATCACGCATCGACTGTCATATACTTCAAGATGTAATTACCGGGACGAGATTTAGTGTTTAGGGATGAGCCTTTGGTTTATAACTTCTTCTTTAAAAACAATTTTCCTGGCTCGCTTAAATATCTTGAATTAAATAAAGATGTTTCTCATGCTATAATTTCGTATACTCCTGGATTAAAAAAGAATTAATATCAATAATAGTTCAGGCCGAGTCAGCTAAATACTTTCCCCAAGCCCAATTACAAATATTAACATGTTAAGCTAGGCCTATGGGCTGCGACGGTTTGTGAAAACATCCCAAACGAAGGTTGGGCCGAGTGGGATTTACGGCCCCGAGCCCATAAACAGGCCCAGCTTCTATCATGGCGTCCTGCTTCCTTAGATTTCTCCTATGTAATTACGTCGCACAGAAATACGATGATCTTTTTCATTCTTCGAGGATGCATTCGCGATTTCTACCTCGGCCGAGAACCGAACATTTGTGGTGGACTCATGCAACTTGGGGTAATCACGTCTACAGCACGCGGCATCTCTTTCAATATGTTGAACGAAACTGTTATCATTGTGCTCT